>PVIJ01014143.1:0-42062 GCA_004024925.1 Scalopus aquaticus | reverse complement strand
GAGAGTACCTAGAGATTACTGAGATTTTTGACCCAGGTGTTTAGGAAGATGGTGGTGTTGTTACATAAGAAGGAAGCATATTTGGGGATCTGTGAGAAGGAATGATAAATAATTTGCTTGAAAGTATTGAATTGAATTGAATCAATTGAATTGATTACACTATCTGATAAGGAATATTAGAGTAGAATTCTTTCTTTCTGCAATCAACTTTAAATCTTTCAAACACACAAACACGTGTATCTGTGTTTTTATGTATTTGTAATGAACAGGTGACAGTAGTTATTTTAAAAAAAAAATCTAAGACAATACTGTCTTCTACCAAAAATATTACATATTTTAAACATAAATGGTTTATGGTTTACTTTCTACCTAATTTTCCTTGGTATCCTATAAAACTGTGTGTGTGTGTGTGTATACCCTTATTTTTCACATAAATGTATAAAAGGTATACGTGTATGTTTAAATATTATACATAATTTATAAGCAAGGTAGATTAACCTTTTTCCTCTATAGAAAGAAGTGCCATTTTATGTACTGATGACTTTGAAAACACGTGCACATTCCCCATGCTAAATACAAAGCCTTTATTCTTTATGTGTCAAGCTTTTGTTGCAACAGTAAATAGAATTTATGAAATCAGAAGAATCCAACAGCAGGCAAATACAGGTTAGACTTTGGTATCTGATTTTCTGGAGACAGCTTTGCAACCGGTTTGCTTATATATTAAATAAATAAAAAATAAGCAAAACACTCTGAACTCAGTGTACAGATGGTAGGAAAAAATTCCTTTGGCATTAAAAACATACCATAATCATGTGAAGGGAAACAAATGCATTATGTAGGACAAACTTGTAAATATATATAAAAAAATCTTAAAACTGTATATAACTTCTTGACCCAGTAATCCACTTTAAGAAATTTATCCTAAGCAAATAGTTCTGCTTATTTCCTTCTGTGAACACAGAAGAACTTATAAGGATTTTTAACCAATGTTATTTTAGAGTAAAGAAATAATTGGAAATATCGTAAATGCCTAATACCAGTAAATAGGTTTAAAAATTGAGGGAAACAAACAATAGAAGATAATAGAATTTTGAAGGCACATTCCCACCGTTCAAATTCTAGGCTGTAGTAGAATTTCTGTTAAATATTGTAGGGATACAAAAGCAGTTGAGAATCACTTCTTCCCATAAAGGACCTCTCATTCCAATTACTAAGATACACAAACAGCAGTAATACAGGCTTGGGTGATAAGTAAGCTCCATGATAAAACTATATCAAAGTCCTGTGGGAGTTTGGAGTTTGGAGATGAAAGGATCAGGAAGGTATTCATCAGGCTGACTGAAGAATTCAATAAATCTAGTCACATAGACAAATCAGAGGCAGTTGTGACTGACGAAGCAGCCTGAATAAGGATATTGAATCAGAAAGCCCAGGCATGTGTGTGAACAGTGAGCAGTTTCTAACTAATACCTAAATAGTTGAGGGAAAATAGTGTCACATTAGCACCGCTAACCTGAATGTCAGAGTAACCAAATTTTAGAGAGTCTGTAATGCCAATCTTAAGGTAAAATTTATATTTTATTTAGCTGATAGGGGAAGCCACTGAAAACATTTTAGAGGATATTTCAGTCTTTGATCTCATGAGAAAGCAGTTTATATTTATTAATACAACTAAAAGTTATCATTATTAAGTGGTTTTATTTATACAATAGTTAGTTAAGGGTGCTCAGGACAGTGTCCAGAATAACATGTCATTCATCTTGGTTATTATTCATTCCTCCATATTTTATCCAGTTTTTCATTTCAATGATTTGAATATAACTGTGGTGCTCAGTTGGTGTTCGCTGATTTAAGAGTTTCTCATACTCTATCCAATGTGGGTGCTTATGTTATGCTATGTTTCTATTTTTAGGTATCCAGAATGTTACCTGGTGGACTTTTAGTTCTTGGAGTATTTATTATTACAACTTTAGAAATGGGAAATGATTTTCAAAATGCCCTGCGTAGAGTAAGTAAAAAATTCTTAAATTACTTACTACTGCAGTTGATTATGCATATGTATAACAGTCCTAGACATATATAGATTTATGTGCCATAATTTTTTATAGTGGGATTCTATCAAAACAACTTTTTCCACCAAATTGCTTGATATCTTATGTGTAATAAATGTCAGTGTTCCCTTCTAACTCCATCCATGTTGCTGATAATTGCATTAGTTTTTCATTTTTGATTGCTGAATAGTACACCATTGTATATACATGTACCACATTTTCTTCATGCTCAGTGAAATAAACCAGAAGGAAAAAGAAAAATATCGAATGATATCACTTATAGGAGGACTATAAGAAAACCAAACAAGAAATAAGAAGGAGAAAATAGCACACAAAACATGAACAAAAGCAAAAACTAGCAGGCAACCACAAATAAGAGACATTCTACAGGGGAATGGGAGGAAGAGAGACCAAATAAAGGAGAAAAGAGCACAAGGGACTATGGTGATGGTTCATGAGTGAATTGGTGGTGGGAACTTTACAGGGAGTACACTATAATGTAAAGGATATAAATTTTAAAAAAAAGGTCAATGTTTATATTTTCAATCAAGGCTACATATTTTAAAATGGTCTTTGTTAAAAGATAGTTTTGTGTTCTTATTGTACAAGTTACAATGGTTTAACAGATTTTTTTGTGTGCAATAGCAGTATTCTGCCAGACCTTCTATTTAGTTCAGAGTGATTGCTATAATGTGACATTAATAAGTCTTAAAATTCCTCACCTTCTGTTGAATTTTCTCAAGATCCTGAGAGTAAGACGTAAAGAACCAATCAGATACCTATTCTTTGTTCCTGGATGGAGTGTCTATCCTGAATCCGCTGTGTTTATTGTTTTGATTCCTACATCATTGAGTTAGATAACATAATCTACAAATCAATTTGAAATGCACAAGTTCTTTTCCCTTAAACTAAATTCTAACATAAACTCTGCATAGCCAACTTTAATCTCTTAGCACTCAAGATTCAAATGAGCCCTCAAAAAGGCATTTCACACCCAGTTTTATAACCTTACCTATCACATGTCCCACTCTCAAACCTTTGGCATTTGTAGTTCGGGAGTACTGGAAGAAAATGGAAAGACTCCTCTCCCTGGCAAGTTATTCACCTTTCTGTCACTTTTTCCATTTTTATCAGATGTACCTCTTTCCCAGTTGTTCATCCTCTAGCGTTTCAAAATATATCCTAAATCTATGGCACTGGTTGTGCGTCATTTTGTGTTTAGTACTGGATTAAGTGGGGTGAATATGGCCTCAGTACTAGAGGTGCAATAAGGTGCTCCTTCTTTTACTTTTATATTGTTTTTGTTCCCTAAGAAGGATGTAAGACTTGAGAAGTGCTACATTTTAGAAATTGAGTTTCAATTATCTAATTTTTTTCCATTGGCCTGCATTGAGGGACATTATAAAAAATAACCCTATAAAACTTGTCATGCTCTCTCCTATAAGATCATTGCTAAGAACTTTGCTCCCTATGTTACATACTTTTAGCTTTGAAAAATTTCCTTTGATCCCATTATCAAGAAAGTTGTGCCTCTTCTGAGCAACTGTTTTCAGCATTTGGAGCATGTGAATTAAGTTAGTTTTTGTTTTTTAAATTTCTCTAAACTAATCTCTGGTTTTCTCTCTGTATTGTTGGAAAGCTTAGAGCTAAATTTATGACCCTTCTTTTCATACCAAGTATGGATTTTTATAATTCCAAATCCTGGCATAAATCTATATAACTTTTTCTGATTTTTCTCACTTTTAGTATGTTTTTCATGTCCAATTGATCATTAATTATATGATGCATACATATATATATATATATATATATATATATATCATACATGTATATATCATGAATTTTATTTTTCTATTTAAAATCCATTCTTTTATCCTTAAAGCCCAAATGGTTAATAATCAGTTGTCCTCCTTTTGAGGAAAAGAATATATAGTGATAAAATTTTAAAGCTAAATGGGAGCTCAACATTGTAGATGTCTGTTTCTGCACTTATTTTTCTTTCAATTAATGTTTTTCTTTCTTTCAGCTTGTATTTGCTGTGGAAAAATCTATAAACAAAAAAAAACTCTGGAATTTCACGGAAGAGGAAGTCTCAGAACGAGTCACACTTCACATTTGCTCTTCTACAAAAAAGTATCTTTTATTTAGGGTTTATGTTTTATATAATACCAAAATATGTTCCTTCAAATTTTTCTCCTAAACATTTATTTAAATCTTCATTTAAAAAATACACAAAGTTTATAAATTGTACTATAAATAACACAATTAGAACTACAAATAGTAGTGGTAATAGTTGTTAATCATGTCTCAGGGTTGTAAAGAATTTGAGAAAGGGCTCAAGATTCTGAATTCTTTTTTTTTTTTTTTTAAGATTTATGTATGCATACAACCTGGGGTGTAGGCCACAGGTATGGGGTGGTGAGGGGATTCACCAGAGATAGAGTGGGGAGCAGAACAGGCATATCGACTGAAGTACACTGCTGAGGGGAGCAGTGGGCAGGGCAGGAGAGGTCTGCTGCGCCATGTGGGAATCTCGTTGGCCAGGTATCGAACTCATGCTGCAGTGGCTCTGTACAGCTTCACAGTGCTGCACTTAACCCGTTGTGCCACTAGGGAGGCCCAAGATTCTGAATTCTTACCAGCTATCTACTCCTTTTGAAACTCATACATTCCCTGCAGAGAGGTTAAGTGCCCATCTGACTGATAACTTAGGTATGGTAATGCTTTTATAACATTACGTGTCAGCTCTGAGTCCCATAGGTAAAATGCTCAATTCAAACAAAGCACAGGTGTACTGGGATAGACAATATGGAATGTCCAAGAAATATTTGTCTTTGACCAAGATCACATGACACTAAAAGTCAGTGATAGGGCCTCCATAGCTTCTTTTCCTCCACATCTTGCCATCATGGCTTCTAAGCAAGAGGCAGTCTTACCAAAGAGTGCAGCAAGGCAAAGGTTCAATAAATTAGGACATCCAGAAGGCAAAATTCAAAATGGGATCATTCCTGCAAGAGCTGGGCTTTTATTTTAACTCCTTTGGTCATGAACTAGAGAATTCCGTGTACAGGCCCTTTGACCCAATAAATATTGAGCAATCAGACTTGGCTCTATTCAAAACAGCACTCTGTTTCAGAGGGTATGTATTTGAGGATAATTTTGCAAGTGCTGCTATTCTGTTTGATGTGATTAGCAGTATTGTAAGCAATAGGAAATAGTTTAAAGGACTACAAGTACTATCTAATTAGAACAATTCATATGTGCAGTTATACATATAATCATCTGTACAAACATACATGAACATACATGTTTGTATATGTACACACATATACACACACCTTTAAATGTATGAAGTCGTGTTTGTAAAAGCTCTTGGATGCATGCACTTTATTTTTTGATGATTTATTTTTCCTTTGATTATCAAGAACTGCCTCTTTTTGTCCATTTCTATCCTTAATTAGTAAAGGACAGTTTGTCGAACTTACGACATTCATGATCCAAAGGTAAGAAAAATTGCTATTTAAATATTTTCTGTGTTGCAAACTGGTTGTTAATAAATTTAAATCCTGATTTAGTTTAACAATTTTCAGCACTGTCACTTCCTATTGATGTCCACAACCACTTGTAATTTTTTATTTTGAAATATGATTAATTTTATTACAGGAAAGGAAAACTTTTTTTTTGACTTGTTAAAATATTTTGCTACTCTCCCTGACTTGTCTGTGTATTTGTCTTGTCTTGTCTATGAGAGGCTGGGGGGTAAATGTTCACTTTTGCTTACTACAGTGCCAGGTAAGCAAGCTACCTGTACTTAGAAGCACGCTAATATGTTGCTATGGTGTCTAAAAACATGGGAAACAGTAACTGTAGCATTTTGCTAGCAAGGAAGGGACAGAAAGGAGAATGACTCACAGTAAGTAGTCAGTCAGACTGTGGAAGTACACATAGAAGCTAGAGGAGACCAGAGAACTTGTCAGAATTCTCAACATGGAACTGCCTGATCCCTTTTTAGCCTACTGCTGTGGGAGGAAGTTGCCAAGGTTACCTGGAACATAACTGAACTTAATGCTTGTTTTAGTTTTATTTAGTTCTAATCTATTGCCCTTTCTTGAAGAAATTTGACCAGATATTTTAGATATCAGCTTGTGTAAGTTACTAGGTTGATATTTTATATTTTATTCATCTGTATATTTTACCTAAGCCATGTATTTTTTTTGTTTGTTTGTTTTTCCTCCTAAAGAGTTCACCAAAACCAGCAGATTGGAAGTATCAAAATGGACTATCATCTTCATGGATTTCTTTAGAGTGTACAGTTCATATTAATATTCATATTCCACTCTCTTCTACTTCTATCAGCTATACTCTGGAAAAAAATACAAAGGTATCAGGGTAAAATGAATTTTCTTCAGTGATTGTTGAATAGACAGTCTTCTTTTATTCTGTTTGTACTACTTTATAATCCTCAAAAGCTACATTCTAATTATAATGATATTGTTATATTATGATATATTACCCTACCCAGATTAGAATTTTATATAGAGATAGGACAATGTCATAATACAGATGTATTTAGCATAATGGCTACTCCATATTTATTAACTGTAGTTAGTTTACATTTAAAATATAAATAAGAAAATATGCTATTTGGTCTTTTTACTTTTTCTTGATCTTTAGTTTTTTCTTCCCTTTCCCAGTCATTTTTTTATATTTCTATTCCATTCTTTTATTTGCATATTACTTCTATTCTTTTTTCTTCTTGAAGGAGTCAAATGGAGTATGTTTATTTTTTTCCTCTTAATTGTACTTTATTTTGAGGTGCTTTTTCTTTTAAGACTTTTTTTAAGATAATGGGAATTGCATTTATTTGACAATGGTTGTATAATTACTAAACCTCTTAATATGTGAAATGAATGTGAGTTTGGGATAAATATTAGAAAAACTTAATCTAAAAATGTATGAGATGCCAAAAATTGGGGATTAGACTTTTTTGTTGTTTATGAGATTGAATTTAAATACCACAATGCTGATATTTAGGGATTTTTAATATGTCAGTATATTGGTGGAAAAAAGTAGACTCCAGGATTTTAAATTGAGATGGCATTATACCTAAAAGGTATCTTGTTCTCTTTCTTTTAAGACTGGATTAGCACGCTGGGCCAAGCAAATAGAAAATGGTGTTTATTTGATTAATGGACAAGTTAAAGATGAAGATGGTGACCTATTAGAAGGACAAGTAAGTAAAAAGGAAATCGTCCTATAAAGTTAACTGTGATTAAGGAAAAATAAAAGATGACTTATGTGTAATTCTTTAGCCTTTGGCTTTATGAAAACAATTTTCGCTCTTATTTCTAAGGTCTTTTAAAATAATGGGCAAATGTCATTCTCAGAAAATGATGGGTGAGTATATCTAAATTAATTGTATCCTTAAACCTGAAGAAGCGAATGTTACCTAAATTCCATTTAACCTCCAAATTATAAACTTCCCACTTAAAAATAAGTGTGCTAACACAGTTGATAAATAAAAATAAAGACATGTTTTGTTCTGCTCTGATAGCAGTTTAAAGACTAATAATGTCATTTTGTAGGAGAGAACCTGTCCTTTATAAATATTTGTCTAAAATGGCTTTGACCTAAAGGAAGAGAAATGTTGGTGATAGCTCCCTTTGTAGCAAGAGTCAGTGAACTCTGTGTAAAAGTCGAAATAGTAAATATTTCAGATTTTATGGATCTTCTGGTCTCTTTTGGATTAATCAACTCTGCTATTATAGAAACATCACAGACACCTGGCAATGAAAAATCTTGACTATGTTCTGGTAAACCTTTGTTTACAAAGACCGGTAGTAGTCTGAATTTAACCTGCAAGCCAGAGTTTGCCAATCCTTGCCTTAGGAGAATGAAAGTAGGGAATTAGTATTTATAATGATAGAAAATATACAAAGTAGCATATCTATAGAAAGGTAAAATAAAAAAATAAAGACTATTTCGTGAGTTTCTTAGCAACTGTAGGGTAGTTCACAGATGGTCTGTGTTCTACTCTGATCTCATCTAGCTTTTTAACTTTTTTGTTTTTCCAGAAAAAATCTTCCAGAGGAAATGTTCAAGCAACAGGTCATTGTTTTGACGTCAGAGTGCTAACACAGTTGGTAAATATTTTTAAATGCTTATCTAAAGTATATTATTTTTTAGAATAACCATAATGAAATTCTGTCTGTGTGTTTCTGTTTTTATGTTTCTAAATAGTGTCAAAGAATTTTAGAGATACAATAGACTGTAAAAATATACAGTTCCAGAAAAGTTATTCCCAAGAAACATTATTTCTTTTTCTTTTAACTGGGTAAAATTAGTTTACAACCCTATATAGGTTCTGCATGTACAGTTTCTCATCTCAGCATCTCAGTCTGTCACACCACGCCCACCAGATGTTTAGTCACCATCCGTGACCAACCAACAGGCCCCTTCTGCTTATTCCCTCTCTCTCCCATCTCCCCTGTTAACCGTCATACTATTTTCAGAGTCTAAGGGTTTGTCTTTTGTTGTTGTTGTTAGATTGCTGTTTTCCCTTCATATTCCACATGAGTGAAATCAAATAACATAATTCCTTCAAGGTCCATGCGTGTTTTCACAAATAACAAGATTTCATACATTTTTTTTACTAAGAAACTGCTTGAAATTTCCAAGAGAATACACAGGGTATAAAATACATCCGAATTTGTAAAAAGCTGTCTTTTCAATGTTGTATTGGAAACATTAAAGCAGTGAAATATTACCAGAGTTCAGATACTCATTTCACTGAATAAAATAAACTTAAAAGCAATTTTTCATATAAAGATACTGTAATCTCTTCCTTCTCTGTGTCCATCAATAAAACATTACTAATTGTTGTTGGATTTATACCATTCAACATGAATTCTCAATTTTCTCACTACCTTAGAAGTATCTTTGGTCTTTTTTTTTCTTCCTTCCTTTTGATTTTGTAAGTGCCTTTGGTTTTAAAACTATTCCTCTCCCATATGGTTTTTACTAATTATTCTTATGTGACTTTGGGTTTATTAAATAATTCAGCTAAAATTATTTTAATGATAAAATTGCAGTTGATTTACACTTCTACAAAAATGTGTTGTTAAGTCTGTACCGCTAAAATATATGCAGTTGTAATCCAATATTATCTCAAACACAACAGCAGCAATTTTTTTTAATTTCATGTGTGAGAATATAGAAGATTGGAAAATAATGTAAGACATCATTTAATGTTGTAATATGTAATATAGAGTAATGTATTTGTGTAAATACTCTATTCATACTCTATTCAGCCAGCTGGAAACTTTATGCCACTTTCCTTCTATTTGACCTCCATCCAGAATTGTTGATTCTTCCTTTGCAGTGTTAAAATCATCTTTTATCCTCCTTAGAGTCCCACTGCCATTCAGTTTACAATTTTGTTATTTTTGTCTACGTGATCACAAACTCTTAACTGCTGTCTTTCCATCTAATCATTATTGCCCAGGTGATTCTCTGAAAATCCTGAGACATTTTTTCACATATTTCTTGGAGTATTTTCTGTATTTCAAATCTGTCTTACATATGACCTCTGATTTTCCTTTCTGACTTCTAGTTTACATTGATTTGCTTGTTCATTAACTTAGTAAATTTTTTCTAGAATTGAGTATATGTAAGGGTCAGACACTAACTGTATTACCAAACTCATTGAACATTCTTTTTTTTCTTATTTTTTTTAATTTTATTTTTGCATACAAGCTGGGATGCAGGCCAGAGGTGTGGGGCGGTGAGAGGGTTCACCAGAGACAGAGAGTAGAACAGGCAGATGGACCAAAATACACTTCTGAAGGGAGCAGGGGGTGAGGCAGGAGAGGTCTGCGGAGCCATGTAGTAATCTCCCCTGCTGGGCATTGAGCTCACTCCATAGCTGCTGACAACTCCACATTGCTGCACTTAACCCATTGCGCCATCAGGGAGGCCCCTCGCTGAAAATTCTTTACTTATGTTATATTAAGTAGAAAATCTAACTGAAGGCTCTTTACAGCCTTACTATAGCTTTTCACTATTTTCTAACTTTCTATTCTAAAGGTAGTTTTCTATTCCTTCAACATTTTGTGTATTTCCTAAGCCATGTGACTCGCCAGGATCATTTTTTCCCCTCTTATCACCCAGGCTGTCAAAACCCTATCTGTACCTTAAGATCAACCCGAATGCTTCCACTTCTGTAAAGATTTCATCTAGGAACCATAACTAAAGGGATCTTTACTTTTTCCAAAATGCCATATACTATCACAGAAGTTCTTCCACTTACGAACAAGTTCCTAAAGGCTATTTTAAGCCAGTTTGTTAAGTCCAAAAATCAAGAGGAGTTGACATTTGTAAAACCCAAAAGGCAGTATCAGTCCTTACATCCTTTAATACACTCCTTATTGATCTGTATCTGTACGTTTGTGTGTGTGCGTGTATGTGTTTGTTTCTGTGTGTATCATCTTTTGTATATTTTCTAGTTTGTTGGGGGGAAAATGCCCTAATTTATACATGTGTAACAAATATGCTGTAAGTTATCTATTAAATATGAATAATAGGCATTAATTTCAAAACAAGGTAATTTCAAATGCTGTCAAATTCTGTGGAGTGGATGAGGGAATTCACTTGCTCCTCCATCCCTACCTTACTGATTGATGTATCAGTGACCTCTACAAGTATCATAAGAAGCTTATTTCAGATATAGAGTTAGTTTTGTCATCCTGCTCCTTGGTTTGATGAGAGACTTTTTTTTAATGGACTTGAAACATTTTGAATTATTCAGTCTATGACAAATTTTTTACCAATGAGACTTTGACCATGTTTAAGTTTAAATTCATTTTTTAAAAAAAAGATTTTTATTTATTTATACATACAAACTGGGGTGTAGGCCAGAGGTGTGGGGTGGTGAGAGGATTCACCAGAGACAGAATGGGGAGCAGAACAGGCAGATCAACTGAAGTACACTGCTGAGGGAAGCAGTGGGCAAGGCAGGAGAGGTCTGCACCATGTGGAAATCTCCCTGGCCAGGTATCATACTCATGCTGTAGTGGCTTTGGATAGCTTCATAGTGCTACACCTAACCCGTTGTGCCACCAGGGAGGCCCCTAAGTTTAAATTAAAACAAAACAAAACTAGCCTTTGCCTGAATTACATTAGGCACTATTCATGCTTTTCTAGTAGCCATATATGCAAATTTTTCTCCTTCATTTCTCCTGACCACTTCCTGATTGCTTTTCTGAGTAGGCACATAGCATTGCTCACTAGCTCCATGATTTGTTTTTGTTCTCAGAATTAACCCTTTTGTTGAATTATTCTACAGGTGTACTTTGGGGTTTTTATTTGTTTGAATCACAATTTATGTTTCATTGCAGTTATTGGCTTTTAGTAACTTTCAGTATTTCATTGTTCTTCTTGTTTTGTCACTTGCCAAAATGATGACGTTACAAATGTTTGTGAAACCACTCAGAATCAACCATAAAAAGTGGGACTGGAAGAGGAAAATGACTGTTTATAATTACTATTACATTTTCTGGTGACAAGTATCGTGGACTTGCTTTGTTTTTGCTCTAGAACATAGCCTTATTTTTAGACTGAGTTATGAGTTTAAAGTATACAACTAAGTGTACAAATGTTGCTTTTTATCTTGGCATATTTCTTACGATCCTGCTTTGTATCTCAGTTACTTTTCTGTAAATATTTTGTATACTTAGGTCTCCTGTGAGATCATGTCTTCTTTATATATCTTTTTATCTTAGCAGTACTTCCATGAGTAATCTGCAAATAATATATTTTCAGTGAATTCATTAACTGAGTATTGGCATTTTACATGTACTTTTTGTTAATAAGAAAAAAAACTTTGGGGCCTCCCCGGTGGCGCAGCAGTTGGGCGCTGCGCTGTGGAGCTGTCGGCGGCGGAGACGCGAGTTCGACGCCCAGCCGGGGAGGATCCCACATGGCGCGGCAGACCTCTCCTGCCTTGCCCGCTGCTCCCCTCAGCAGTGTGTTTCTGATCTGCCTGTTCTGCTCCCCGCTCTGTCTCTGGTGAGCCCTCTCGCCGCCCCACGCCTCTGGCCTGTACCCCAGCTTGCATGTATAAATAAAAAATAAATCTTTATAAAAAAAAAAAAAAAAAGAAAAAACTTTGGCTGTAGTACTACTTAATTTTAGAGTACATCCAAATTGCTCAGAAAATAATATATAACTTATAAGGAGACATATTAAGACCCTTTAATTTGTGAAGATCATTTTCAAATATTCAATTCAGTCAAAAATCCCTTGTTATTCCATGAAATGCTTTATATATTATTTAAGAATTTCATGTAGTTAATAATGGTTGACTGTTAGAACTTAAACAGATTTTGTCTTTCAGCTTTTGAATTCAGATCACAGATCCACAGCCACAGTCCAGATCTGCAGCGGGTCTGTAAATCTTAAGGGTGCTGTGAAATGTAGAGCTTATATTCATTGCAATAAACCCAAGGTCAAAGAGGCTGTGCAGGTACAAAAAGGATAATTGGTATATGAAAAAGGGAAGCATGTTAACATAGCTATTCAGAAATCCTCAACTTTTTTTTTAACTTCAGATTTCATAATTATTAATCTGATGTTAGCTGGAAAAGGCCCAATTTGTTGGGTGGCCCAAGTATATACATGTAACTAGTCAGAGGATTTTCATTTGTATCTGTTGTATGCCTTTTTTAAAAGTGGTGTTTATATACATTTTGTAAGTACTCCACAGTTGTGCCATATGAGTACGTTTCAAATCATTTCTCTGGGGGGGAAATTGAACTTTATAAATAATAGGAAAAGTATTCATAGGCAGAATTATTACATAGTATTCTATACTTTGTGTAATTCAAAATTTTAAAAATGATGACTGAAACTTTTGTCACAGTTATACATTTCTTAATTTGTAATGCCGGCATTGTTTGTATAGATGCAAAGTTTCCTTAATTACTTGGTTTTAATATTCTACTTAGATGAATTCTAGGCAAATTTGCTACTAAACTGTGTGTTAATAAGCATATTAAATATTTGGAAGTAAGAAGATGGAATGATGTATCAGTTATTTTTGAGGGCATGATTATACAGGGAAATCAGTTACTTGGAGGTTATTTGGTAGTAAAATAATGTAGAGCTAAATTAATGATCTAATTCTTTATTATGTTTTGTTTCCATAGGCAGTGAAGAGAGATATTTTGAATACAGTTGCTGACCGTTGTGAAATATTATTTGAGGATCTTCTTTTAAATGAAATTCCAGAAAAAAAAGTTATGAGTATAAAATTAAGTATTTTTCTTGCATGTGTTCATTTAGTAATAGGATAGCAAGATAGAGTAAATGTCATTGATATCTTTTATAACAATGTGTCATCTTTAACTTACTGAATGAAAGTTTTTCAATTGCCACTATCCACTAAAATTTTTATAGTACCCTAAAATTACAAATCTCTTAACAATTTACAATTTTGGAAGGATTTTTTTTTTTTTATTCTACATTAACTTTGGTCCAAATGGATAAACTTTTAAAGTTAACATTTTTATTAATGCCTGAAGTTTTTCTTTTTTAGAATTTATTTATAATCAAAATATTTGTTAGTGTTGAGTATTATTTTGTTGAGTATTATATAATAGATTCTTCAATAGGTATTAATTTCTGGCATATTTCTAGTTGATTGCTCTCATTCTTATCAAATATTTCTTTGTATACTAGTTTATGTGTATTTTGTAGGCTTTGATCAGTTTCAATATATCTAGAATGTGGTATTTTAACCTTTTATAACTATTCCATATTTTGAGAAATATATTTATTACATTTCAGTAATTTACATTAAAATATTTTTTTTACTCAAAAAGAAAATTACAATACTATGTATGCTTTTTGAAACACACTCATCTTCCCCTTCCTTCTATTCAGATGTGAGTGGAGTAACAGTTGAAAGTTGAATGATTAAAACATATGTATTAGCTTGTTCAGGGAATATTTTTATTGTTTGTAGGAAAAAAGCATGACTCCTCTATATAACTGCTTCTAGTATTACTGATAGCCATTATGTCAGGTTTGGTAGGCTAAGATAACAAAGTAATCCTTTTTTTTTTAATTTAATTTTTGCATAGAAGAACTGGGATGTAGGCTAGAGGTGCTGAGGGTGGGGTTGAGAGGATTCACCAGAGACACAGTGAGGAGCAAAACAAGCAGATCTACTGAAATGTACTGCCAAGGGGGGCAGTGGGCAAGACAGGAGCTGTCTGCTGCTGCCATATGTAGGTTAGCTGCCTGGCTGGGGATCGAACTCAAGCCATAGAGGTGATAGCACTGAGACTTAACCCTTAGGCCGCCATAGAGGTGATAGCACTGAGACTTAACCCTTAGGCCACCAAAGAGGCCCCGAAGTAACCCTTTTTATACTCCTAGTATAATAAACTCCTGGACTGCCAGATTGAACATTTGCCCTTCCTGTAATTCACAAATAACCCTGACTTTCCACCCACTAGTAATGTATACTTTTGCTTGAAACATAAATTTGAAACTTATATGCAGCCATTAGGTTGAGATTTTTGTTTTGGGAAGTAGTGAGACCTGATAATTTAACCACTCGACCTTGTAACAAAAACAAAGTTACACTAATGAGGCTGCTATCTCAATAGGATTTTGTTTTTACTACTTGACTTTGTGTGTGTGATAACTGTAATGGTTTTAAGCATTTACTTCACTTTCCTGAGGAACAGTTCGTTTAATAGCTAAATTATGAAGTTTGAGATTTTGAAGACATGGGGATATTTCCCCATTAGTGCCAAAGATCTACCTTATTGCTCATTAGGTATTAGAATATTCTGAAGTGCCCTATTCCATTTCAGAATACTTTATAACAATGGTATTATGTAACTGTCCTGGTATTTTATATTTAGTAAAGTTAAGCTTCTAATAACATTTGTGTTATTTGTATATTAAGTTTGATTTATTAGATGTTTATGTTACAACTGCATTCTAAGTTTTTTAAAATGGAAGGAAAAAAACCTCACTGGTAATTGAGCGGCTTTTGAAGCTTGTGTGAAGAGAATGGGCAGTATAGTTTGTTGGAAGAGCAAAAGCCTTGAAATTCTGTGTTCTGTATCTACTTTGTTACTGGCAGGGTGACTGTGCACAGATAGTTCAGCCTGCGAGAGTCTGGGGTCTTCTATATAAAGTAAAGATTGCAGTAGCCACTTTTTGATGCTGTGAGATTAAATAAGATTTTTTTAGAGTCCATAACAGAAGTTGGTAAGCCAATCCCTTAATAAGTGGCAGTTGCTATTATGTTGGAGATAAAAAAGGAGGAGAACTACTTACTTTATGTTAGTTGTCTTTAAAATTTCTTAACTGTAATTTTTGGAAAGTGTAACATTGTATTTTAAAAATATATATAAACATAAATGTGTGTGTGTGTGTGTCTGTGTGTGTGTGTGTGTGTGTGTGTGTGTGTCTGTGTGTATGTTTTAACTTCAATAACAGGAAATTTTTCCAGCAACATGTTAGTTGCTCTTCAGATTTGACAGAAAATTAAATTGCAAGTATAATAATAAAAATACATGTCTTTTTAACAGCAAACCTAGAAATAGTTTTAAAATTTTACATTCCAATTACATATGCACACTGTAGCTGTCTTTGAAAGAGTTGAACTTTTCTTATTTCAAAAAACTATGGCCCCAAATAAAATATATATTCTAAAGTCAGCGTGTGGACAAATTGATATGCTATAGTACAAATTGCAGTAATATAATTTTTTAACTAGGAGGCAGTCTGATCAAGAGTAAAATTGTTCTCCCAATTCTCATATGAAAACAAGTTAAGGCATTTCCTGAGACACTTAAACATTCTTCATCATCTTCTTATAGTTACATAAAGCTACCACTAATTTCTTAATAAGGAAATGTAGATTACTGTTAGAATGAGTCCTAGTTTTGTTCATCTGTACATCTGTATCTTTCTAAATAATACCTGTTGTTGAAAAAGGTCATTCTTTATACAAAATCTATTTCTGTTACTAGTTCATTAGAATCATGATGTTAAACCAAACAATAACTATTTTTGTGTGGCACTGACTATATTAGAAATTGAAGGAAATAATATGTTTTACTTTATGAGTATTCAAAGAATGAAATATAGGTGTCATTTAATTGTAGGTTATTCTTTTTCCTAAAAAATGACGTAAGGCTGTTTACAAATAGGCATTGCAAGTTATCAAGATAAAATTAAATATTAATAAGAAATATTAATTATTTTGAGGAAAAGGGAAAATGAAAGTAAAGCAAGATGGAGTTCGTAGGGAGTTTAGTACACAAAATCATGTCTAGATGACTTACACCTGCTTGACATCTAGATAGATGAAGTCAGTGTTGAGATTAGTAGAAAAAATGAATGCAATTATGTATATGCTTGATGTAGGTGGGCCGTTAATTTACTCCTTACTTGCATGAAAAAGGCAAGATTCATTTATAAAATTCAGTATTTGTAAGGTTAAATAAGAAAGACAACAATGTCTAAGGCCAGGATCAGAATTCTTTCTTAGGTATTCCTTCATAGGACACTGGGTAATACAGGAATGTACAATCAACAGAATCCTTTCCCTGAAGATAGCAATAAATTTATGTTTATAGGGCTTTCATCTGGGTCCCTTGTAGAGGCCAGTAGTGTTAAGGTAAAGCAGAATTCATTATGAGCATTTCTTAGAAAATGAAAAGGCCTTTTGGATTTTACTTCTGTTTTTTTCAAAAGATTTGTTTTTATTTATTCATACAAAAACAAGGGTGTAGGCCGCAGGTGCCCCGGGGGTGAGAGGATTCACCAGAGACAGAGTAGGGAAGAGAACAGCAGAATCTACTGAAATATACTGCTGAGGGGAGCAGCAGGCGAGACAGGCACACCATGTGTACTAGCTCCCTGGCCGGGGATCAAACTCATGCCGCAGTGGCTGGCAATAGCTTGATAGCGCTGAGACTTCAACCCTGTGCCACCAGGGAGGCCCGGATTTTACTTCTGTTAAATGCTTTCATATCCTTATCAAATATATATCACTGATACCAGTGACAAACCTATCTAAATATTGATAATGTTTCTTCTCTTTTTAGATTCTGGAAAAGAGTTTCACATTCTCCCTCTCCGAGTTTTTGTCCCCATTCCAGGATCCTCTGTAATGTTATGTGACTATAAATTTGGCGATGAGTCAGCTGAAGAAATCAAAGACCACTTTAGAGAGATGTTAGATCATATGATTCAAATAGAAGATTTGGAAATTGCAGAGGAAATAAACACAGGTAATTATATGGTATTAATTAACAACCTGAATATACGATAGTTGAAATTATTGTGCGACGTCTAGGTTAAATATCATGTCTTTTACATTTCCTTAAAGTTGGTTCTGTTTGACACATTAACCAAGGCATTTTAAAATGTGTTTAATTTCTACATATATAAACATGAAGTCAGTGTTTTCATGGAAAATTATACCAACATTTAAGATTAGGCTTTTCCAAACCAGTAAGTGGCGCTTCATAAAACAAATGCAACCTTAAGTAGGTGGAAATAAATAACTTTAAGGTATTTTTATTATAAGAAACATTTTCTCAAAACCCATTGTCATTATTAATTATTTAGCTAAATACATTGTCCCAAAGTTTGCAAACTCTTTATTGAATTTCTTTTCCATTATTTTTTGTATGGTATAGTTTGCCCTTTTTTCCCCTAGCTCCATATAATTATGCTTCTAAGCAGAAATGGGCAAGAATTTAGTAAAAATGTTAGGGAAAATGGCTTATAACTAGAGATACATAAATGTAGGGTAATGTTAGCTAGCATTATTATAAAATTTTGAACTAACCTATATACAGGTGGCTAACAGGCACATGAAAAAATGCACAGCTTCACTTATTAGGGACCAACAAATCAAAACCACAGTGAGACATCATTTCAGACCTGTGAGATTTTCCTACATCAAAAAGACTGAAAACAACATGTGTTGCCAAGGTTGTAGCCTAAAAGGAACTCTCATGCACTGTTAGTAGGAATGTAAATTGGTGCGGCTGCTGTGGAAAGCAATGTGGAGATTCTTTAAAAATCTGAAAATGGAAATAAATACCTTATGATACAGCAATGCCAGTCCTAGGTATTTATTCAAAGGATATGAAAACACTAATTTGGAAAGGTTTATATACTCCTATGACCATAGAAACTTTATTCACAATAGTTAAGATGTGGACTCAATCTAAATCCCCATCAATGGATAACTGCATAAAGAAGTCACGGTCTATATACTCAATAGAATACTACTCAGCTATTAAAAAGGATAGAATTTTGCTTTTTAAATAAAAAAACAACTTGGATGAAACTTCAGGTGAGCATGCAAAGCAAAATAAATTAGAAAGTAAAAGGCAGTAACCCTACGGTTTCTCATGGATGGAATGTAAATAACCAAAGAAAATGAACTAACAAATCACAACAAAAATATCTCTCAGACTCTGAATAGTATAGTGTTTACCAGAGGGGAGGGGAAGAGATATGGGAGGAAAAGGTAGAAAGCATCACCTGAGAGTAAGAATGACTTTAGAATATTTTTGGTGGGCGAAATGAGGTTTATACACAGGTAGAGGTGAAACTGTACCTCCAAAACTATATAGTATTGTAAAATAATGATGGCATCAATAAAACTCTTATTACCAAAAATATAATGAACCTTCTGAATTATAATGAAAAATGCTAATATGAAAGTATAATGTTTTATATGTGTATAGATTTTTGTAAATATTTCAAATTAGGTTTCCATATAAAATGAACCATTTAAAAAGGAGTTAAAATGTTCAAATTAAAAAATTGAAATCATTTACATTTAAGAACATTAAGCTTATAAGTATCTAGCCTTATTTTTTCAGGTTTAATGCCATTTTTTGACTGTTATTTATTTCTGCTCTATAGTACACTTGCCACATATTTTGCCAAGTAAATATCTTAATATAACATCATTCTAAATGGTTTAAGTGGTGGAGACAATTTGTCAAAATGAGTCACTTAAGGTGAGGGATAACTATAACTTTAAAATTCCTTAGTTGCATTAGTCATCTCTTGATAGAAATTAACAATTTAGATGTACTTTATCCACATTTTCAGCTTAAATTTTTGAGACATTTCTAAGATCTGTTGAAATTCATCTTTGCCAATTATGCTGAAATTAATATTTTTTTGATTTTGTTAAACATTGTTAATTTTATTATAAAAGAAAAATAAGTAAATACTAATGATGTATTTTTCTGGCTAAATCATTGACTATAGTGCAACCTCATTAATTTAGTATTCAGGGATGGGGAAGAAAATGGCTGACTAATGAATTCAAGTCTCATTTTAAGATTCTAAATTGTCCCACCTTCCTCTCAAAAGCCTGGAATGGAATCAGCACACGTCTGCATCTGAGTCTGCATTCCTGAGATCATTGTTTTCTCTTTTGGTGATAGTTAATCAAGGAGGATACTTTCTTAATGATTAATTTGGAGTTTGTCAGTAGATAAAATTACCTAGTTTTAAGAAATGGCTGAAATCTAATTTAATTTTGAATCACATTATTTGAGTTTAAATTTCAGATAACTTAAAAGTATTGGTGAAATGACATAGTATCTAAAGTTTGTGTTAAAATTCTACAAGCCCCTACCAAAAACAAATGGACAAATTCTTTTAACAGGGTCTCATTCATCTTGAAAAACTGTCTGCTTTGGTAAATTATCTCCAATTTATATCAAAGCAAGATGACTTTTATTACATAAAAATAAGAACACAAATGAATGCCTTTCTAGTGAAGTAAATTATTTGCACAGGACTTACTGAAGCATGAATTTCACATATAAAATTTAGCATTAAATTTTTAAGTAATTTATTATGACAAATAAAACGATTTTTGTTTCCTATATACAGGTACTCAAGTTAAAAATATTCCTGTAGCAAATAGGTGTAGTTCACTTTTATCTATTACTTTTATTTGTTATCTGTGGATTTTAGTGGCCCAAAAGAAAAACTTTCTAGCAGTAATATTTGCTAATAGAGTATTCATAGTATTTGTGTTTAACATGAATATGATTATACATTAAGCTCCTAGGCCCATAAATGAAGTTGGAAGATTTGAAGCTGGTGGACTAATGTAGTTTAGATCTAAGGGATTATGTCCTTTGAGAAAACCGGAAGCTATAGAAACATAGAAGACTGAATAGTTCTAGAAATAGTTCTTAATAAAACTTTCTTGGCCATTGTAACTAATTTGATAGAGGAGTAGAAAAAAATGAAAAAGGTGTTATTGTTTTTTTAATTCTTTAGTTACATGTTTGAAGAGGGAAAGAAAAAAGATGGTCAGGGTCTTGATTCTGATGAGGTGTTTGCTAAGAATTATTTCTGAAAGTCATGGTTAACCTTTCTTCAGAGGAATTTGATGAGAAATAGGTTACTTTTTTTCTTTTTCTTTCATCTATTTGGTACCATAGATTAATTGTTTCAATGAGTTTATGTATCATCTTTGTAAGCCTATAGTTAGTATATTGGAATATAGAGATATCTGCCAGAACTTTTTAAATCCAGAATTTGAATTTAAACAGGATTTACTCTCTCACAATCTGTGCTTCTTGTCCTTGTAAATAAAAGGATCAAGATGAAGTAGTTACTTTCAAACATAGTTCTCTAGAGTTCTGTAGAGCAGTACTTCACTACCACTTCCCTGGGGGAAACAGGAAGTCTGATTCCAGGAACCTTCAACCTTGCTTCAAACAGAGTAATTCTACTTTCATCTGTTTTACATGTTGAGGTTTTCTGTTAGATTTTCCAGTGCTGGGGGAAAATATTGAAAACCACCAGCATATGTGATCTAAGGATATTTTTGGGTCAAATGCTTTTAATCTCTGTTAAATAAGGTCACCTAAGCCAACTTCCATAAATTGCTGTCCACATAATGAAGTAGAAAAAGAACATGTATCTAATTTGAAATTACTGCTTGCCAAAACCACCAATGAGTGATATAAATTTATCCCAATTAAGAGTGAAGATTATCTAGCTATGATCTGGTTTGATTTTTGGTTATCAGTTTGTCTTTACTACCGCAAGGTAAATTATAATTTGTGGGAGTCATTCGGAACTCACTCTGTGACTGTCTGGTTTAGGTCAGTTATAGGACTACATAAAGTATTTTTTAAATTTTTTTTCTTTTTCCTTTTAAAAGAAGAGGCTTACTAGGAAAAGGAGAAAGAAAAAAAGAGGTAAGCCTTCATAATCACAGGAGGGCAGGAGAGATGCCCATAAAGTATTTCAAACATTATATCAGTTTGATAGATATTCCACAAAAATTTATTTACCTACATTTGATGATGAACAAATTCACTATGTTATTAAAAAAAAATCAAGTAGAAGAAAAATGGAGTTCATAGTGTGTGTTCTTTGTAATGTTTTTTTTAGAACTCTTTTTAAAGTGGTAATTATCCACATTTTATTTAGGGTTTATTATTATTATCCTCTTGCAGTATGTGTGAGTTCCTCTATAAATACTGAACCTTCATTGGATAACACAGATGATGGACAGCCAAAACAACCAATTAAAACTACGATGGTATTGAAAATTCAGCAAAACATAGGTATTTAATTTATCTTATAACATTGAAAAGAGGGCATTTTGGATTTGAATTTTCTTGCTATTTTAAAATTTCATTACATTTTGCTTTCTTAAAATTAATAGATTAATTCAGCATTTACTGGGTATTATGGAAAAATGTCAGGCCCTGGAGATAGACTTACAAGTAATTTATAAGTAATGCATATTCCAAGTGCCTTCAAAGGTGACACTTCTTAATAATTTCATTTGTGTTCTTAGAAAAGCTTGTTGAGTTTGGGGAATCAATAAGTACAAAAAGCCAACTTTTTCCAAAGTGGCATGTCCAGGATTGCTATTTCAAAAAATTGCAATGTTTTCTTTGAAAAAAGTCAAATTTAAGCCTATAAATTTATAGTGCACTTGAGCATTTTAAAGACTCCAAGAAGTACAGAAGTCAGTTCAACATTTTTCCGATTTACTGCTCAAAGAGCATGTAGATTGTTGTTTAGTGGAATCCCAATTTGAGAAATGCTTGCAAGTATTAAAACTTGACTGGGAGAAATCAGATGCTTTAGTTGTTTTCCTTGTCACTCATTAAATAAAAAAGTTAACTACCTAAATTCTTTGTATCATGTGGATGTGTGTGTGTGGGTGTACTACTGTGATCATTTTTTTTAAAACTTAAAATAATGAGAAATAAAAATAAAAATAGACTTTACCAAACCAGATTGACTTAGATTTTATAATCGTAGAATCTGAGCTTCTGTAGTTTCCAGTAGCTATACAAATGATTGTGTTGTAATGATTGAGAACCACTGTCTTTTGGTGTCTATTTAGTTTTAGACACCTGAATGTCACTGTAAATATTTATAGAAGTTTTTTAAGTATGTATTATTTTTTCTCTTAGATGTGGTCCTATGCACATATTTATAAGAGATACATGGTTTTCTTTAAGGTTTTGCTACAATGGAGAAGTACATGGTTACCAGTCCAACTTTTTCAGTCTATTTTTTCAACTTAGTTATATATTTTTCTCCGAGATTTTCCTGGCTTTTGGTACACATATATGTGTGTGTAAGCATCTGTATTTGTGTGTGTGTGTGCGTTGTTGTTGTTTAGGCCTGTCATTTAACAACATTTCAGAGCCTAGGATCAGCTAAGTCTTTTTTTGCTCATTCCATTTCCATCTGTTTTGTGTTTGTTTTACTTTTAGGTGTGATTGCAGCATTTGCAGTTGCAGTCCTTGCTGCGGGTATCTCCTTTCATTACTTCAGTGATTAGGTTGAGGCACAAAGAGCTTCCTGATCATCCAGAGAACACTGACCAGCAATTATGAATAATAAAGATGTAAACAGTCCATCTGCACTTAAGACAATAGCAGCCAGATCTGCTGCCATATTGCCTAAAATGAAATCACCAGCTGCCTTGTTTAGCTTTGCTTATATTATAGGTGGCCCAGGCTTCCAGAAATAAAATTATGCATCTAAAGGGGAGTTGCATGCAACAATTCATTACTACCTATTTGTTTAAATGTTCAAAATGATGGTTTACTTTCACAGATTTTAGTCCTATGGATGTGGATCACGTATTTATCAGGACATTGAAAATTTGAATAGTTGAATGAATATCTTAGTAATAGAGCAACAAGAAAAATTTCTGCCAAGTCAGACAACAACCTTTGGGTAAATTACTACCATATGACCTCTCTAATATATTCTCAGTTCTAAGATACTGATGGAGTTCTGATAAAGGGGTAGGAAACTTTTCCAGAGAGGTTTGCTCAGAAACGATTGATATAAATTATGTGCTTTCTAAGGTTAGTTTTATCATCCTGTTTTAATACATCAGGACTTTTGCTTCCAGCTATATTAGACAAGCTACTAAGAAAAAAAAAAACAGCTAGATCCTGAATGAAATCTACTGTGAATACGTTAGTAGTAGACTAAAAGAAAATAAGGGAATTCTTCAAGCACCATACCTCTATCTTTGTCCCCCACTAAAATGAGCACATTTTGCATTGGGAGTGATAAATATTAAGCATACAGGTGGACTGTGGTTGTTCAGATGGTTAATAGCACTGCCATATGTAGTTTGGGACTAGAAAAGAGAAATCTGAAACTAAGATGATTCCCCACCTGTGACAGTTGAAATGGCCCCCAGCTACCTTCTAGTTCATGGTAGAAATAAAATATAGGCCAAGATTCCCTAATTTAGGTGCAAGATGCCCATAGGTAAAGATCAGGCAATATTATTTCATAATTTCAGATCACAAGACGTGAAACTAGCATGAGAAAGAGCATGTAAAACAATCAACCTTGGAGTAAATTCTTAAAGATCATTACCAACATAAGTGAAGGGCAGAACCACAAGCACATCTGAAAAAAACAAATGGAATTCCTGGAAATGACAAATATATTACTTGAAAAAAGAAAATACCTCAGACATGTTAAATATTAGACTCAACTAGAGAGATAATAAATAACCTGGAAGCTAGATCTAGATAAATTACTCTGTGAGTAGCAAGGAGAAATGAAGAACTAGAAAATATAAAGAGGGCCTCCCTGGTGTCTCAGCAGTTAAGCGCTGCGCTGTGGAGCAGTCTTGGCAGTGGTGACACGAGTTCGACGCCCGGCCAGGGAGATTCCCACATGGCGCGGCAGACCTCTCCTGCAGTCCACTGCTCCGCTCAGCAGTGTATTTCCATCGATCTGCCTGTTCTGCTCCCCACTCTGTCTCTGGTGAACCCTCTCGCTGCCCCACCCTCTGGCCTGTACCCCAGCTTGTATGCATAAATAAATATTTTAAAAAATATATATATATAAAGAGAAGTGAAGAGACACTTAGAGAAGAATTATGAAGACTGGGAGTAGTAGGAAGAGAAGATGACAAGACAATATTTGAAGAGAGAACAGTATTTTCCACATTTGGTGGAAGAACATGAATTCATGTATTAAAAAAGAAAATACACACACACACACACACACACATATAGATTAAACCCATGCCTAAACCCAATACTTGTACTTACAAGATGCCAAACATAAGATTTTAAAAGCAATCAAAGCAGAGAAAAGTTCATCATTGAAGGCAAGGCAAATACTCAGATTTCTCAGTAACAATGATGTACCCCCAAAATGGTAGAATAATACCTTCAAAATTCTGAGGAAAGCCTTTTATCAACTTAGAATTTGTAACATGCCAAGCTGAGATAACGACATTCAGATGAGTCACAGTTTTTATCACAAACCTCATTAAAGAAACTGCAAAAGTAATAATTGAAGAAGGAAAATAATATCAAAAGTATCTGAAATTATAGAACTAGTGAGAATAAAGTGATAAACATCTAAATCAAAAGCATGGTTTATATAAAGCAATCATAATTAAAGAAGTCTTTAGAAGAAATAAACTTGTAAATATAACTAAATAAACATAACAATGTAGACTTAAAATCGGTTGCAATTGAAAAACTAGACTGACTTAAGATGGTAGGAGGGTGATTAGAATTGAAATTTTCAGTGATCTTAATTCAGAAAGTGGGATATGATAGTGTTTACAGATACGTTAAATAGTAACATAACACATTGCTGAAACAATATGTAATGAATCATTTTATTTTTATTTTTTTTAGATTTATTTATGCATACAAGCTGGGGTACAGGCCAGAGGCGTGGGGCGGCGAGAGGGTTCACCAGAGACAGAGTGGGGAGCAGAACAGGCAGATTGGCCGAAATACACTGCTGAGGGGAGCAGCAGGCGAGGCAGGAGAGGTCTGCCACGCCGTGTGGGAATCTCCCTGGCTGGGTTGAACTCGCGTCGCTGCTGCCAACAGCTCCACAGCCACTGGGGACGCCCTGTAATGAATCATTTTAAAGGAAAATAATGGAATAGGAAGGTAGTAACTACAAAAAAAAGGGAAGAAATTAGGGGCAGAAGGAGTAAACTTAGTAAAATAAGTCAAATAAAAATAAATATGAATACACAACCCAATTAAACAGCAAATCAGAGTTTTTCAAAATCTAGCTATACACTGTTTATAAAAGAAAAACACCTAAAATATAAGAGGTGGAAAATAAAGATGAAAAAGACTGCATTAGGCAAATAGTGAACGAAAACTTGTCGCTTTAGTGATATAAAATTAAAATTTACAATAGTATTATTTAAAATGCAAACCACCAAGTGACAGTAAAAGGATCAATTTACTAGGAATATGTAGCAGTTGCAAATTTGGGCATACTTTATACAGTGGCCTCAAAAGGTAAGAACTATAAGACTAAACCAACAAATTAAGTATCAATTGGAGCTTTCAACAGTTCTCAATTGATAAGCAGACCAATAAATGAGTGAAAACACAGATTGGAATAATACAATTAACAATTTTGATTCAATGGACATATTTTGAAAAACATTAAACAATTAGAGGATAGTCATGAGAATATATTGGCAAAAATTGACCATGTGCTAAGTTGTGAAGTAAAACCACAAATCTTAAAAATTGGTATTAAATGGATAATCAGAAATGAGGTCAGTAATAAAGGTTAAATTTTTCTTAGTATTATAGGAAAACAGCTTTCAGCACTATTTAAACATATTCTCAAGTTAAAAAACTTGATAGATTTGAAAGAACAAAGCATGTGATTAGGTTCTAATTATAAATTTGCAAAAATTGGGTGATGTAGAAGAAACAGCACTTTAAGGGAAATGACTTTAAGTGCTTCAGTTAAGGAAAAGATGTGTAACTTAAGTTGGTAAAGAAAACAATGCAAAGAGGTAGAATCACAGGAAAAAATCAATGAATTAGAATCACAATGTCAAAGGTGATTTCAGGACAATACAATTGACATAATTGAACAGGATGAAAATGGAGGAGAAGTCAACCACAAAATCGAAAAGGAGTTCCAACCTATAGGTTCTCCTGGGATGAAAATAATAAGAGACTACTAGGAGCATATTCATATACTTGAAAACATAGACAATGGTCTAGAAAAATACAGTTCCTTAAATTGGCTCCAGAAGAAATGGACAAGATGACTAGACTTATTCAATAATTCTGAATAGCAAAAACAAACTTGACAGAACATAGCATAGAGCCTATATTTACAGATGTTTTACTCACCCCCCCCCCTCAAGGAATTTACTATTTGAACATTTTCTACAAACTCTTCAAAAAAATAGATAATGAGGGAATTAACTTCAGCTCACTTTATGACGACAGTTTAATTTTTACTGATCTTAAGTCAAACATTCAATGGGAGAAAACTACACGTTAATGGCACTTAATGCAGATATGAAAGTCAAAGCACTATTAAATGGAATTCAACATTATATGGAAGGATAATACATCATGACTAAGTTCTATACTTTTTAAATCAGGAGTACACAATGCCTATTATCACCACTTCATCATTGTCCTGTAGAAAAATAAGCCAAAGGATATAAACCAGATATTTTATTTTCATTTAATCAGGGTTTTTTTCTGCAACTTTTTTAAATTATTATTAAGGTAACATTGGTTTACATACTGTATATGATTTAGGGTAATAGGTTCACATTTTTTCAGATGCATGTTACCACACCACACATACCACGGCCAGTTTCCACCACAGACCATTGGGTCCCCTGTTCACTTTGTGTCCCCCCCCACCACACACACACTAATCCTAAATTCTGCATTTCTATTTCTAGGAACGTCTTTGATATACCAGATATTTTAAGAGGATGTGTCTGAACATGTGTCAAGATGTTTTAAGTATCAAAGACCAAAATGAATATAATTTTACATCCAATAAATGTAAAATTAATTTTTTAAATTTTAAGAAATTTGGCAGTACCACTGAAGGCGTGCATGCAGAAGACATCTGTAGGTGGGGCTGTAAACTAATAATCTGGAAGGCAACTTGATGTTCTCCTGTAAAGTATTCACATACTCTAATACCTAACCATTCTACTTGACATATATACCTTAAGAGATACTCTTGCATGTGTTTAAATGTGTGTAAGAATGTTCAAGGAAGCCCAGTTTCTAGCCACCCAAATGTATTTTCTTGTCCACAAGAGAATAAAAAATGTGGGTGTTGTAATTTACCAGGGAGAATGACCTAAGAAATAAAGAGATAAATATAAATACAGCAAGTCTCCCTCCATTCCATCCAGTAGTGATGCCGTGATAAATGAACAGGCCTCTCTTCCTGCCCCACCAGATAAGCATTCCTATCTAACTTGCACTTTACCAGTTTGTTTGTTTAACAAGCTTCCTGCATTCTAAGGAAAAGAAAGAACATTTCTAAGATATGGAAATTAAACACCAGCGGGTTAACAAAGCAGAGCTGGTGCTGACCCTTGCCCATCTTCCCAGATTTCCGGAGGTCTGCATCAAAAGGTCATGCAGACCCTCGCCCATCTTCCCCTTTTTATTTACTCCTCTGTATGAACACCCCTGCTCTCTGCCAAAGAGCAGGACGGTGGGCTTTCAGGCATGAGTCTGCTGCCCTCCTCAGTGTCAACTTTCCTTCTCCTCAAACTGTTTCCTTTTATTGGCTGAGGGAAACTGAGGCAGACATTTGGTGTCAGTAGGTTACAATTTTTGTAAAGCTTTAAAAACAGAAACTTTTATATAGGAATACATATATTATGATAAAACTTTGTTTTTAATATGAATGAGTAATGTGAAAATTCAGGATTGTTTCCATCTCCAGGTGGGAGTGATGGCAAGTCAGAGAGGCAGCAAGGAACAAATAAATAGATGGAGCAATATTGGTGAGCTTTTAGTTCTCGGGTTGAAATGGGTTTCTTGATGTACGTTATTTACCCCCAAACTTAACTGACTTAAAAGGAGCCATTTCATTTTTCTCACAATTCTGTAAGTTCACTAGGCTCACTTGGGTGATTCTACTCTGTGTGATGTTGACTGGAAGAATTTCTAGGAACTCAGACTTGAAATATCACACATAGTTCATTTTCATGATTGATGCTTGATGCTGACTGACAGTGGGAAACAGCTATCAATGCTCTATAGGGCCTCTCCATGTACTGGGGTTCCTCCATCACACATCATGTGGCTGAGCTGCTTTTGTTAATATTTTGAAAGTGTAGATATCTCCCTGAAGGTGTGGTGACCCTAACTCTTCCACCACCAGCACACCCATAGTCCTCCACTGTGCTCCATAGTCCATTATGCTCTCCCACTCGATCTACCTTGTTCTCACCCCTTGATGCCTCAAATATATGGTGCTTCTTATCATGATGGTCGGGATCCAAGAAATAACCAGCATCCAAGAAAAGTAGAAACTGTAGAAAATACTTTGGGGCCCTTGGCTTGGATATCTCAGAATATTGTTTCCACTACATTGTATTCATCAAAGTAATCTACAGACCAGCAGAG
Source organism: Scalopus aquaticus (assembly GCA_004024925.1). NCBI lineage: Eukaryota > Metazoa > Chordata > Mammalia > Eulipotyphla > Talpidae > Scalopus > Scalopus aquaticus. The sequence continues at coordinate 13,018 of PVIJ01014143.1, read as the reverse complement.
ATTTAAGGTCAAGGGGAAAAACACCTTTACTTCTAAATAGGCATAAAGATACAAAAACGAAAAGACTTATAGATGACCATCTATGGAGATTAGTTATCATAATGCACTCTCCAGCCATAGCAATTCCTGTTCCTGACATGTGGAAAATGCATTCACCACCTCCCAAGACAATTTTAGAGTATCAATGTAGCATCAGGTTTAGGTTCAAAGCCCAGAATCTCATCATCTTCAATCAGTTACAGGTACACTAACTCCCCTTAGCAGAGTTCCTCTCAATCTGAACTAAAGAAACAAGTTTGATCGTCCACTTCATCCCACATACAATGGCAAGACACTCGTGATCAAAAAAGAAGGCAAATGAAAGGTGCAAAATGGTGAATGGTCCACATTAATTCTGAACTCCACTTTCTAATTTGTCATGCTTCTAGGAGCAGGGTATGCATGCCAATTGGGGCCTAATTCTTCTCCCTAGGAGTTGTTCTCAGCAATTGACTTTTCCCTATGAGAAAAGAGAGGCTAACTCTTTACTTTGAGTCATTATTTTACACGAGAAATCACTTCTCTTTGAAGTTGAGTAGCTTCAAACTGCTTCCTCAATTTTGAAGTTTGAAGGCCCAGAGCCACTTTTTATTTTACTCCAAAACAGAGCAGTTTCTTTCTCTTCTCATATATGATCATAGCCAGCTAGAAGAAATCAGTTGGCATTCTCAATATTCTGCCTGAAAATACCCTTGGCTGGACCCACAAGTTTTTTTTGTTGTTGTTGTTTTGTTTTTGTTTTTGTTTTTTAACTGAAGTTAATGTTGGTTTACATTACTGTTTCTATTTCAACAGCATAGGATTCCCACCCCCTGCTGATAATGTTACCATAGTGTTCTCACCACTAAAGCATCCAAAGTCCACCATCAAAGTCCACTGTGCTCCCTCCCAACTTTGTGCTCACTGCTCACCCCTCTTCTTTTTTTTTTTAAAGATTTATTTATTTATACATACAAGCTGGGGTACAGGCCAGAGGCGCGGGGCGGCGAGAGGGTTCACCAGAGACAGAGTGGGGAGCAGAACAGGCAGATCAGAAGTACACTGCTGAGGGGAGCAGCGGACGAGGCAGGAGAGGTCTGCCCCACCATGTGACACTCTCCCCGGCCGGGCGTCGAACTCGCATCAGCCGCTGCCGACAGCTCCACAGCGCAGCGCTCAACCGCTGTGCCACCAGGGAGGCCCTCACCCCTCTTCTTCTGTATCTTAGTTTTATAGTCTACTTTCAAGGGTTCATTTTTGAGTTTGGCTTGATCTGCCCCTTTTGTCTGGTTTCTCGACATTCCACATATAAGTGAAACCATCAAGTATTTTTCTTTCTCTTTCTGACTTATTTCACTGAGCATAATCCCTTCCAGCTCCATCCATGTTGCTGCAAATGACAAAAGTTTATCTTTTTTATTGCTGAGTAGTATTCCATTGTATGTATGTGCCATATCTTCTTGTGGATCTAAAAGATTTTTTTAGGTCACTTCCCCTTGTTAGTTCTACCTTTCACTCTACTGAAAATGAAAATGTTGCCTTTCAATAACACTTTCCTTGTTCTAGCCACCACTGTTCCCTGCAGATCTTCACCCCCATCTCCCACTCAATTCCAAGGTTAATGATACATGTTTTGATTTCCACCCAGAAGTACCCTATTGATTGTTATGAGTTTCTACTTTGATTATCTCTTTCTCCATAAAAGACAATCTCAAAAATAATGGCATTAAACGGCCATTTTATTAACTCATAGTTATGTTGGGAGATTGGGCCAAGATGGCTCAGTTGAAAGGCTCTTGTGCTTCACTTGGTTTTAGCCAGGGTTTCAACTACCTAAAGGCTGTGCCATGCAAGATAGATCATTCACTTGTTTGGCAGTTTGTCTGATTCCTCTCTAGATGATCCTGCCACAGGGCTTAGGCTTTCACAGCATAATGGTAAAATTTTAAAAGGAAGACCCCCAAGAACTACTGTTCAAAGAGGAAGTAGACATTGTTCACATTTTTAAAGCCTGGGTTCCAAAGTACTAGAGGATCATTTCTCTGTGTTTGATTGGTCAAAGCAAACAGGACCAGCCTAATTTCCTTTGGAAGGGAAAAAGAATTCCCTTTTGCAATGGTGGAGAAACTCATGCATACAGTTAGGAAAAAAATTGATAGCAGTTATCACTGGAGACTACACATATTCTTTAGTATCTGTCATATTTTTCAAATGATCAAAAATACAGATGAAGGGAGAGAAAATTTCTCTAAGGAAATAATTACTATTACTCTGAAAATAAAATCTACGCATTATCCTTAGCAATGTCTCCCTTTTGCTATAGAACCTCGGTCTCCCTCCTTCCTAGTGTGACATCTGTGGATAAATAAAATGTCTTTTACTGACTCCAATAATATTCAAAGTTCAACAAGTGCCTAACTACTACTAAAACAGTTGGGAATAATCAAACTCTATTATGATGCTTGTTATGTTTATTGACTCTCTTCTAAATATAAAGTACAATAAATATTTAGTAAATTGCCCTTGACTTCTGATTTAACTCTAATTATATGGAGAATATCAAGTATGTTAGTGACTATTCACCAAAGATAGTCAATGACTTTCTATACCATTCACAACCTACTAAAAATAAATTAATAATTTAATAGATTTTTGATATATTTGTTAAGAAGAAGGGATAAAAGTGGAGCTAGAAATGAAAATTATTTATCTGTTTTCGTCATTTCTAAAGTGTTTTCGCTTACATTTCAATGGACTTTTGCAAAACTTGTGTTGTAGCAGGGCAAATATTTGTTTGGAGGGATCCAAATGTGATGGATACAATTGAAGTTCCTGTTGATTATTACTGTATTGTATCCAAGGACACATAGTTAGGGAGAGTAGGATTTGGATAAATCGCTATTATCTATCTCAATAATCATAAATAGATTATTTATCCTATCTTAAAATCATTGTATAATTATTTAATAAATAATCTATATAGCACAATCAAATAAAGCGAGATTTTATAATATACTATATTGTGGAACTTCTGGAATTCTGATCTCTAAAGAGCCCTGTACATTATAGTCCTGTTATAAGTGAAACCGTTCGATATTTTTCTCTTTCTTTCTGCTTATTTCACTGAGTATGATCCCCTCTAATTCCATCCATGTTGCTGCAAATTGCATGTGTTTATCTTCTTTGAATGCTGAATAGTACTCCATTATGTATATGTACCACATCTTCTTGAACCAGTCATTTATTTTTGGACATCCGGGTTGCTTCCATACCTTTGCTATTGCGAACAGATGGCGGGGGCAGGGCAGGAGGTGAGGGTAAGGGCACAAAATGGAGTAGAAAAGAACATAAGGGACCACGGAGATGGATCAAGGGTGAATTGGTGATGGGTTAACCAAGGGGAATACAAAATGTAAAAGATATAAATAACAATAAAAATATATACATTAAAAAAAAAAAGAGCCCTGTACAGAAATTCTTAGTTAAAAAGACTTAACCTTTTAGGAAGGGATCTTTCACTCAGTTTGTTCAGTTTGTTAGGAAGGTCTTTTGTTTACGGAACTGTGAATGGAAACTTAATGATAGGGATAAAGGCAGCTTAATCAGCTCTTAGATTCTATTTTTGTCAAATCCAGTTTAGTTGTAATTATACCAGATACCTGTCCCCAGGATTAAAATTCTGGATGTCAATAAGCTGTGAGATTTCAATATCCATATAAACAAAAAACATGATTCTAAAAAATTTTTATGTCAAGTTAGCACTGTTGAAAATATTTTCTAGTTTTTACTCATAAATGGAATAATGGTAATAATTATGGAGAACTGAGTTGTACCTCCACATCATTCAATTAAACAACAGTAAAACTTTGGGAACTCAATTCCTTTGATTTTTAGGTCAAAACAAATTCTAATATTAAACTAACTCTCATTATATAGTGCCTTAGAATTTGCAAAGTGTTTTTACTTTTAATCATGCCCTTTTCAACAATTCAGAACTGAGGTTCGAAAAGTGACTTGGTAAGCCCTTAGGTTTAAAGGGGAAAGATAGCAAAGAAAGGGAGTGAGTGTTTGAGCTTGTAGAAGCACAAGGCATGAGCATTCAGAAGTAAGACAACATTAATGTAAGAATTCTGAGAAGAAGAGAGGGTTGTTAAAGCACAGGTAACTATTGACCTTAAGAGAAGGAGCATCTGGGCCTCCCCGGTGGCGCAGCGGTTAAGTGCTGCGCTGTGGAGCTGTCGGCAGCGGCTGATGCGAGTTCCACGCCCAGCCTTGGGGGGGGGGGGGGATTCCCACATGGTGCGGCAGACCTCTCCTGCCTCGCCCGCTGCTCCCCTCAGCAGTGTGTTTCTGAGGGGAGCAGCCTGTTCTGCTCCCCACTCTGTCTCTGGTGAACCCTCTCGCCGCCCCACGCCTCTGGCCTGTACCCCAGCTTGTATGCATAAATAAATAAAATCTTTAAAAAAAAAAAGAGAGAGAAGGAGCATCTAATATATAACAGCTCAGAAAGAAGAGAATTGCTGTAAGGGTTTTTGAGTTTGTTGTAGCTTTGGTAGTAGAAAGTTGAAGATCATCTCATTTGATGTCTGCAGATTTCTATGAAGTTGGCAATGTCATCTGCTAAGTGTGAAGAAACAGGAGAATAAAGAAGATTTGAAAGAATTGTTACTAAGTATGGGAAATCAAGTTGACCATAGAGACATAGAGGGATTGCCAGTTGTCAAAGAATCACTTGAGGTCAGTAATACAAAATGAATGAAATTGGGCCTCCCTGGAGGCCTAAAGGTTAAGTCTCAGCACTATCACTGACCCACATAGTGCAGCAGACCTCTCCTGTCTGGCCTACTGCTCCCCTCAGCAGTGTATTTTGTTCAGTCTGCCTGTTCTGCTCCCCACTCTGTCTCTGGTGAAGTCTCTCACCGCCCCCACACCTTAGCCTACACCCGTTTTTCTATGCAAAAATAAATAAAATATTTTTAAAAAAATGAATGAAATTGTGATTCCTGCCCCTCCCCCCAGCATGTTTTGTCTTCACGGAGTTAAGAATAGAAATATCAATTTGTGTCCTTGTCTAACAATTAAATTGACAGCAAAAAAGGACCAGGAAAATTAAGATATTGGCAGGAGAGTCAACAAGTAAATCAGGAGGGAGACATGGTAGTTATGATAAATAAGGAGACTTGGAAAGGTGATTTGGAAAAATAAGAAGGCACGATAGCAAATGAAGTGAGAGGCTCAAGTGAAGTAGAAGTTTATTGGAGCTCAAGAGATGAGTACGTGGTCGAGAAACAGAGTCCAGATTATGGGTGGCTGCTAGAATATTAATAATCAACATGGTGATAGAACTTAAAGCAAAAGGAGACACAAATAGAGTATTTCCCATCTATTGCTTGTTTAAATTTCCGATTTTTTAACTTTGAGATCCCTGAGGTCAAAACCATTGCATGACCCATCACAGCTTCTCACTTTCCAAGATAATTCTGCTACTCCCTGCAATTTTTCCTATTGTTTTACAACTAACACCTGTGGCTCTTTGCTCAAGTCTATTCCAGTTGCTATTTGGGTGGTTTCTGTTAGATGTGTTATGACATTTTAAACCTTTACTTCATTCTTTTGCTGAGACCAAAACGATTTCTTTCTCTCCTCCTGCCAAATAAAATATGGATTAAGTGTTTACATGAGGGAGTTTGGAATCCAGGATTTCTTTAGCAGCAGGTTTCAAACATTCTAGTCAAATCCTGCCTTTTGTCCAACTCTTCCTGTTGAACGGTCTGATCAAAGCTTCACTCTGGCATCCATTAGTCACAAGTGCTTATTTTGAGGATGGTTGCTATCATCACTTACTCCCTATACAGGTGCCACCTAGTTACTTTTGTTTTGACAATTATGGGTTAAATACATTTCTGGGTCTAGTCCTGCTTAAACTTGCTAACTCTCTATTTTTAAATTAGTGCGAGGTACATTATTTTTTGTTAGAACAAAGCTTTCATTGAAAGGGATCTTTCAAAGCACTCATTTTTATTCTTCTCCATAGATGAGAAACTTCTTTTACTGCTTAGCTTTCTACCTCTGCCTTACAAGGCAGCACTGTACTAGTTAATGATGACTGCTGTTTGAAAAGAATTTCTATTTTAATCTGAAGATAGTGTTCTGTTTTGAGATACACATTTGACTATTCTTCCTTACTTAACAGGGGTAGTCAGTAAGATAGAAGGCAAACAAGCAGAATGTATTTTCAAAGAAGCCAAAAGTGATTCAAAGAAAGGTGATCAAATATGACACACACATTTTGGGACAGCATCACATAGGAATGAGAACTGGCCCCTGCATTTTACAGTCTGATTACAGCTGTCCTCAGAGTGCTTTCTATAAAAATGTGATAGGAACAGGATGAACAAAAATTGGATGACTAAAGATGATGACTTGAGATAGTTCTTTCAAGAGATGTGATTGTACAAAAATTAAGGGCTAGCTAGAAATTTCAAACTATAGGTGAGACTATTTTAAATAGTGAATTGTTTAAAAACTCATTTGTAAATCATTGTGAATAATGCAACATAGAGAAATGGGGAAACAGATGATTCAGAGAGAGGGGAGTTATCTCAGGAGAAAAATGTAGGTGAGAAAGCTCCACAGCACAGTGTAATCAGAGGCCCTTAGCTCTGCAAGGTTGGTGACCAAGACAAGCCTTGGGCCCTGTATATATGCTGTGCTCCATGTACAACACAGCTTTCACAGTGGTTAAATGGCAAAAGACCATCAATGCCATTTGCAGTCCCCATGGTGTGGAGAGAGCCAAGCAACCACATAAAAGACTGCCACTTCTGCTTGGTTTCTCCTCTTTCCGGCGGAATAATGAAGCAAAAGAAGTCGAGAATAGTCTACGCAAACATTCCGTCTGCATTGAGATGACCGGTTCAACAATTTGCTGCAGGGTGATGCGAAATGAGCATGGCATGCTTTTTGCCTAGTGTCTACAAACTTTCTTGGGAATGTTAGGGCAGAAAACTATAAGGAACTAGTAGAAGACATGCTGATGCAGTATCAGATACTTGGCTACAATATGTCTCTAAAGACCCACTTCCTTCATTCCCATCTGGATTTCTTCCCTGAAAACTGTGGCATGATTAGTGATGAACATGGTGAACGTTTTCATCAAGATAACGCATCAATGGAACAAAGACACCAGGGAAAATGGTCCACTGCAATGCTGGCTGACTGCTGCTGGACACTCCCCAGAGATGCTCCTGAACAGCTGTGCAAGAGACAAGCGAAGAAATCTAAGAAGTAGTCTATGACTTGATTTTTTACAGGTATTAACCGTAGGCCTATTACCCTTGGCATGCATTTCGTGATGTAAACATCCATTTATTGCAGATTACAAAAAAAAACTAGAGCCAAAATTAGAATTTGACTGTCATATTTGTGTTGAGCACATACAAATTGATAGGAAATGACTAATTTTATTTCAGTAATATGACTTTTGTAAAAATGTGTTAACCAGTGTAATAGGCAATCAACTAATAGCTATTATTACTGCTAAATATTCTCTTGTCTAGAGAATAAAAACACCTTGCTGCCACTCTTTTTTCTTAGACAAGGTTAGCTTCTGAAATTGTATTTTTAACAGATAATTTTTTCAACACTAATGTGTCACAGTATGTCTAAATTTCTTATGTATTAGTTTTTGTTGGAATATAACATGTCTTACTAAAGTCTTTGGGGGGGTATATGTTTTTAGGTCCTTGAGAATGTAATAATTGAGAAATACTAGACTTCAAATAGAAAATTTATTTTCTCATGATACTTTCTTATTACACAAGGAAAATTATAATTAGTAACGTAATTTGAAAATAATCTGAGGAAAATACAAATAACACTGAGGAAAAAACAGGGAATGAAAAAGTCAACAGATAACTTTAAAAGAATTTTTGAAAACTGCAAACATGTTTCTAAAGTGCTTTGTAGTAAGCATTATATCTGTTTGAATAACTAATATTAAGAAAGGTTAATCATATAATTTTTGGATCGGATTTTTTTTCCAGAATAGAGTAGCCATGACCATAATTGGTGTTCTCTAAAAGAATATACATACTACCGGGCCTCCCCGGTGGCACAGAGGTTGATCGCTGCGCTGTGGAGCTGTCGGCAGCAGCGACGCGAGTTCGACGCCCGGCTGGGGAGAATCCCACATGGTGCAGCAGACCTCTCCTGCCTCGCCCGCTGCTCCCCTCTGCAGTGTACTTCTGATCTGCCTGTTCTGCTCCCCACTCTGTCTCTGGTGAACCCTCTTGCTGCCCCACGCCTCTGGCCTGTACCCCAGTTTGTATGTATAAATAAAATAAAATCTTAAAAAAAAAAGAATATACATGCTACCAAAATTAAATTTCAGTGTGTCAAGGAGAAATGAGATATTGACACAATGAATCTTTATTCCACATCTTCTCCCATGTCAGTCTGCTCTAGGGCATGTATCTCTCTTTCAGGTAGTAACCCATATTCATTTAGGAAAGACTCCACATCCCCAGCAAAAAATTCCTCAGCAAATTGTTCAGCAACACTACTAAAATTGCTTATGAGTTCCCCAGCTTTGTAAATGAGCAGTGTGGGGAGTACATCTGAGGAAAAGTGGTCTCTGGCACCTGTGTTAGATGCTTTTATTTTACAAAACTTGACCATAGGGTACTTGACTGCAAGGCATATTAAGCTGCTGTTTAGAGCATCACAGCCCTTGATACCATCTTCATAAATGTGAACCACGATGTTGGTGACCTTCTGCTCCTTCTCAATGATTTCCAGGAACTGCTCTTCAGTTTCCAGCTCATACACAAATCCATATGTAGGCCCAAAACTCAGCTTCTGGTGCGTGTCCTGCATACACTGTCTACGGTATTTACGCAGGCAATTTTCATCTTCTTTGTCTCGGTGGATTAGTTTATATTCTTGAATAGTCATCTGGAAATAGATGAAAGAAATTAAAGAGATCATTCCACCAGAAATTTCTATCCCTCAGACACATCAAATCTCAACCCAAAGAATTTGTATTTGTTCTGATCTCTGCCTAGAGGCCCTCCCCACCAACTCCTGATGTGCCTTCTCCTTTATATCACTCATCTTTAAATATCACCACCTTTGATGACATTACCTGAGTTCCTGCCCCATACTTTCTATTCGCTATACTGTTTCATATTTTCGTCATAGAAATAAACACTACCAATACTGTGTTATATATGTACATGTTTAATATTGGTTTTTTATTACTGATACATTCCATAGGTGCAAGAATTTTATTAATCCTGTTCATCTCTCTTCAATATCTGCTATGTGTCTAGCACATAATGGGGGCTCAGTCATTATTTCATGATGAATTTCATGCATAACTATTGCTGAGCACGGTAGAAACAATCACGAGCTGCCCATGATCACAGTCAGCAATGAGTCACTTAACTACCCATCATTTTGGGTGAAATAACCCAACAGGAGCTACTCTGGAGTGACTTTCATAACACATACAGACACACACACACACACTGTGCATTGAAATGGTCCCCCAACAAATGCCTTGGGACACCATCTCCTCCACAAGACCTGTTAAAAAGTTTATATCTTACCACTGACTGATTTTTGAACTGTGGAAGGTAGAATTTCAATCAAGACAACTTTTACTACTATTTGGAGTTCATCAGATTAACCAAGAAGTTAAATCTGGAGCAGCAGCATCAGCATCACCTTAGAAGCTCTAGGAAGTACAAATTCTGACTATCACCCCTGTAGGGTAAACGAGAGAATTATCAGGTTTTTCTGACCTCCCCTCAAGGATAGACTTCTGTAGGCCTACACGCATGCCTGATGGCGGGCACCTGGAGTAGGGTGTGGGCCTGTGTGAGGGGGTACATCTGAGCCAGAGACTGGGCTTATAAGCAATGGCAGCCATAGAAGCAGCAGAGAACAGAGCGTGGAGCAGAAGACTGTTCGGGGTGTAGCAGAAAGGCCACGAGATGCCACCAGAGAGCCCAAGAGAACGGTGAAGATTCGCTGGGGGCTGGGAAACCTGCCAGCCTCACAGCCCCCTGGCACCATTGCCTACCCTGTATCTGGTTGCCTCTCTATAAGAGTCCAGTAAAAGCCTAAAAAGGCACCGAGGGCTCCAGAACTCCCTCCCTTTAGACCCGTCTTCCCAGTCTCATGGAGAACCTGTGCTCCTGGTGTTTTCCTGTCTCGACAACCCCAGATCTACAGAATCAGAACCTGTAAGGGTGAGACTAAGTGAACCAGTTGAACAAACCCTCCAGGTGATTTTTAGTCACTGATTTAGGCTAAAGTGTGAGAAGACCCAACTTCCACCTTCCAAAAAAGTTTCTCTTCACTGCAGCTGGAATATAAAAATACCTGCAAAACCTCCTTAAATAGTTGACTATTATGAGCTTATTCAATTGAATGTTAAGCACCCCTTTCTTCCCACCCCTCCCACCACATATACACACACAAACAAGACCTAAAGAGCAATGACAGGACATTGTGTAGTTAAGAGATTATGAAGCAGCCCAGAACCATGGAAGCTGAAGGGCTTCCAGGAGGATCAGCTGCCGCAACTTTATCAATTAATAACCTCTTAGACAAAAACTACTGACAATTTATAAAGGACAAGAGAATTGAGAAGACATATTGGCACTTATGGGAAACCTACTATATTCTAAGTACTTTACATAAATTACTTAATACTCATAACAATGCCTATTATGTAGGTATTATTACTCTCATTGTACAGAAGATACTGAGATTCAGGTTACATAGAAGTATCTAATGTTTTCATTTCCTCCTTATATTGTTTCTGCCCCTTATGTTTATTTTCCTAATGTCCTCATTGTTTGGATCAGATTTTTTTCTTTAAGGTTATTGTCCCAATTTAATTTGTTTTCATCCTCAAAATTAAATTTTGGGTAATTTTTAGTTGTTACCATCTATTCTGCAACCATCGCAGGCCGAGTAGGTTCATCAGCAGTTTAATCAGCTTAAATGAGAAACTTGGCGCCCTTGACATCATCCCCACAGGTTTTCTGATACTACCAGGGGAAACAAGGCAGTGGGGAGACAGCAACTTGGGCCCTTTGTGAATCTCTATACGCTCTGCTCTTCCCCTTGTACCTGCTCTCCACCACTCTCTACTGCACTCTGCCACTCGGTCCTCTGCCACCCTCTGTCCTCTGTGATGCTGCCCTTATAAACTCAGTCTCTCAGCTCAGGTGTCCCCACTTATGCATGACCACACCATACTCTAGGTGTCGACCATCAAGTATGTGAACCCCAAGCCCACGCTCCCAAGTTCCTCCTTCCTTCAAAGTTGCAGATGATAGCCACGGAGGCCACTGGCTCAAAAGCTTGAGCAATCTTCATTTACCCTACACCTTAGTTCTTTCAAGTTAATACGTTGAACTGAAAGCAGGGAGGATGGGGCACAACTGCCCAGGCTCTGAGGCAAGAGCCACCAAAAAGCCCCAGAAGCCCAAAAGGCCAAAAACAACAAAGGACAGTGCCTGATAGGACATGTCACTGTCTGTGGGTTTTCTCATCCACTTGCACAATTGCAAGAGACTTCAGGCTACAGGAACAACAACAAATATGGGGTTTATTTTACAAACAGGGGAAACAGAGAGCTTAGTGTATCCTCAAGTGGTGGCTACCTCACCCAGAAAGTGTCAGTGATGGTAGCTCTTTGTGAGGTATTGGGTTACACCAACAAACAGCTCTTTGAGACACCAGGCCAGGGCCTCTGGTGCTCCTTTTAGGTTATGTCAGAGACAGGACTGGAGGCCCAGTCTCTGCAGAGTCCTTTGGCTTCTCTTCCTCCTTGAAGGGCGGCTGCTGAATGCTTCTTTTCTTCTTTCTTTCTCGGAGGCCAGGAACGGACTTCTTTCTTCTCTCTTTGGAGTCTGAAACCTTTGTCTTTCTTCTTGTGGGGGCTGGTGTCGTTGTCTTCTCCTGTTCTCTTCGGGGCCTCCTTCTCTCTCTGGGGCTGGCTTCCTCGCTTTTTTTTTCCCTTCTATCCCCCCTTCTGGTCCCTTTGTCCCTGGCTTATATCCTCTCTCAGGGTACCATCCATAAGTTTTATTGGACCATTTTTCCATCCTGGAGTTGATTGGACCTACCCATCAGCTCCTAACACCTGATTGGTCCATTTAAAATGGCAGTTACTGGGCTCTCAGGAACAACTGCCACAACTGACTTATGGTGGAACAGCAGGGTGAGAGGCACCACTGCTCCTGCCGGCTCCCACTGCTAAAGCAGCTTGGTTCCAGTAACAGAACCACACAAATATTGATTGACACGCTTTTGAGTCTTTTATGAAAAGTTTCTCCATTCACATATTTAGGCAGATAGCTCTTTAGGCATTCTTATAGGCAAAACTCTACACGACATACATCTCAGCAAAATCTTGAAAGACCCATCCCTCAAAGCGAAGGAAGTGAAAGACAATATAAACAGATGGGATTATATAAAAATAAAAAGCTTTTGTACAGCAAAAGAGACATTAACCAAAACTAACAGACACCCTACCAACTGGGAAAAGATCTTTGCACACAATAAAGGACTGATAACAAAAATTTACAAGGAACTCACACAACTCAACAACAACAAAAAAAGCCAATAACCCAATCAAAAAATGGGCAGAAGAGCTCAAAAGGCACTTCTCCAAAGAAGAAAAGCAAATGGCCAACAGATACATTAAAAAATGCTCAACATCACTTATAATCAAGGAAATGCAAATCAAAACCACTATGAGATACCACCTCACACCTGTGGGGATGGCACACATTAAAAATACAGGCAACAACAAATGCTGGAAAGGATGTGGAGAAAAAGGAACTCTTCTACACTGCTGGTGGGAATGTGAACTGGTCCAACCACTATGGAAAGCTGTATGGCGATTCCTCAAACTGCTAAACATGGAGCTTCCATAGGACCCAGCAATCCCACTTTTGGGAATTTACTCAAAGGATAC
>PVIJ01014142.1:0-42090 GCA_004024925.1 Scalopus aquaticus | reverse complement strand
TAAAAGACAATATAAACAGATGGGATTATATCAAAATAAAAAGCTTCTGTACAGCAAAAGAGACATTAACCAAAACTAACAGACACCCTACCAACTGGGAAAAGATCTTTGCACACAATACATCTGATAAAGGACTGATAACAAAAATTTACAAAGAACTCACACAACTCAACAAAAAAAAAGCCAATAACCCAATATCTCCTTATTGTTAATTGGCCTTGACATTTTACAGATTGAACTTGTTCTTTTAGTCAGCCACTAGTAAAAATCTATAATTCAAGCCATCGTCCCTCTTGGCTAACATGCTCATCCAAGTAGGACACTGCTCTTTTTGCCATCCTCTTCACCCCTGCCCATATACCCACCCCCTCCCACTAAACTTTATGGGATAGTTTATCTTCAGCAAAATTTCCTACATCACAAACTCAGCCCTTCTCTGATCATTCCCTTTCCCGGGAGCTAATTGGTTGAAGTCTAGGTATCTTCTAAGGATACTGCACCCCTCAAATTTCACTTCAACATGTTTTTTCCAACTCTTTTTGAAGTAGGGAGTTTTGCTCCTGTAGTCTCATAGGTTTTCCAATCCCTAATCTCCTCACCCATGTTTAAATATCATGTCATCAGGCTGTATCTTCAACTATCTTTTTTTTTTTTTAGTCTAATAGTCATTTTCTGAACCTGGTGTTAGCCTTGTTTAGATCCAGACTGGCTTTCATGACTTTTCAATACTATTCGTGTTAATACTCATAAACTTCAAATATCCTGAGTTTTTATTTCATTGCGTTCTTCATCCTAACTGGCCCTCTTCCTCTCAAATCGATGGTTATGTCTCAACCTTTCCATTATTCAGTATTCTGATATCTCAATTTCAAGCATTCCACACAAAGTTTTTATGTTCTTGGACTATATTTTCACCCTACGAGGGACTGAAATGCACTGGCCTCACAAGCACTTTAAAACCCCTGGCCTCCTTGATGACATCCTAAGCCACTTAGCTTTTACTAAGTCATTTAAACATGTATTGTGCATACCCTCACATCTTTTACCATAATCTCATTTTGTTTTAATTTTCTGGTGACACCCCAATATTCCAGTTAATTTCAATTCTCTAGCTATTCTAACTGCACTCCTACAGGTGAATATGGCTAAAGAAAAACTACCACACTGACATGTCTCACTTTTAAACTCAAATAAATCTGTAATGCAGCCCTAAAGCCAACTTTTCTATTCTTTTAGGTGACTATTTTATAACATTTACTCTCCTTTTCAAAATCTAGAACTCTCATAATTTAAATAGAATGTTACTGGTATAGCTATTTTAGAAATGCAACTTGTCCATTTCTTTTATATATCCAGAAATTCCACTTTTAGATATCTGCGTAAGAGAAATGAAAAGTCATGCTCACATAAAAATTTGTATGTAAATATTTTAATGCCTTTATTTATATCCTCCAAATATTGGAAACAATTTAGATGCCCTTCAATCAATATATGAGCAAACAAACTGTGGTTAATCCATACAGTGAAATAGTACTCAGAATATTAAAGAATAAACTATTGACTTATACAACAACATGAATAAATCTTAAATGTATTTTGGCAGAGCCAAAGGGCTGTATATTTTATGATTTCATTAGCTGACACTCTGGAAAAGACAAAACTGTAGTGATGGAAACAACCAGAGGTAGAGTATAGAGCAGGCACAGTAGTTTACTACAAAAGGAAGGGACTTGGGGAAGTATTGGAACTGTGGCTTTGGACACTTAATTTTATGCATTTGTCAAAACTATGGAGTTTTACATTAGAGTGAACTATGCTGAATAAATTTCAAAAGAAAGAACTATGATATGGATGGGGTTGAAGTACTTTTCAGGACAAATCTAATTATGATAAATCACATAATGCCAGTGAAGGAGGTAGGGAAGAAAAGAACTCACTTAAAATTGGAATTGTTTTGAGTGGATACTTTAAAACTCTTAGATACTGTACATAAATACTGTCTTTTAAATGGTAATTTGTTTCTCACAGGGATGTGTGTCAGTAATTCTGAAACTACTTTAACTGTAGAGTAAGATTAAACCAAAAAGTAGGTAATGAGAGACAGGTTTGTCTTGGTCTGTGAAAGAAGTTAAAAAATAAAGGGAGAAAGTTATAATAAACTGGGTAGGACTGGCTTGAGGTCAGTTATTAACAATGTTGTTTGTGTGTGTGTGTGTAAAATTTCCTGATAACTGCAGATGTGTGCTCGTGTATGTGAGTAGTGAGTATGCATACACATGGGTTAATCTACAGATATATTTTTTCTAACTGTATCTGCTAAGTGTGAATAGAAATAATGACACCCATGTAGCAATTGTTACCCTTAGCTTCCAGAAAGTGATTTCTAAATACTTCTCTCTAGTGAAAGTTCGTAGACTTATTGGAAGGATCAAAGGAATGCAACAGAGAAAGTACAAGATGTAACTGGTGTATTTTGTAGTTCTACAATAGAAAGGAAGTGCTAAAAAAAAAAAAAAGATCTAGAGAGGGGATCCCAATTGCGAAAATTGAAACAAGACAGAAGAAGAAAATATGGCCCTGGATTGTACCTCAAAATAACATAAAGAATCAATACAAATATAATTAATTACTGAATAAACAACTGGGGAGTAGGGGCAACTCTACTTGACAGAATATTGTCAGTTAATAAATTTATCATAGAGTAAGGTAAGTAGGAAACTATCACAGTAATGTTTACTGCAGGAGAAATTAATTGGCAGATGTTAAAATTAGGGGGTAAGAGTTAAACAGAAAGAGCGTAATTCCTAAAATTCTCTCCTCCAAATATTCAATAACAACTTAGGGGGAAAAAACCACTTTACTATATGAAAAACCCTGAAAATCCCACTTTAACCATGTGACCAAGTTGACATAATCAGTAATACTCATGAACATTGTCTATCTTGAAATGATGCACTAGGAGAGTGCATTGCCTTGTGGTATTCTTCCCAGTAATACATGAATTCAGTGTAAAATGAGAAAATACTAGACAAGCTCAATTTGAGAGCCATTCTACAAAATAAGTGATAAGTACCCTTGCCAAGACAAGGAGACTGAAGAACTGTTAAAACTTGGAGGAGTCAAAGAGGTCAAATGTGGTAATGCATTTGGAACAGAAAAGGGACCTTAGTGAAAAAAGGTAAAATCCAAATTCAGTAGTTTATTTGTATTGCTTCATGTTTAATTACTTATGACAATTGTTCTATGGTAATATTAATGTTAAAACTTTTTGAAAGTATTATGCAAGGTGATCTCAAAAAGTGTGCTTCTATACAAAATTTTCAACAATTCTCATCATGCTAAGTCCATTAAAATGGTAGGTAAAAATGAAATGTAAAATTTTGTATGATAATGCCAAGTTATAAAAACATAAAAATTTCCTCATGGATCAAAAATAGAAAAGATAAATGGTTGAGAAAGCTGAAGCCACGGGCCTATTGATTTCTTGGTCTAGAAATAATGTTGGATGGTTCACACAGATTATTGGAGAAGAATAGTGTTTCATATGCTGTAAGATAATTAATCCAGTCTTAGTCAAACAAGGAACTGGAAAAAGGAAAGACAAAGAAACAAAACTTAATAGACTGGATTATATTAAACAGCCATTCCAAAACTTTCCTCAGTAGCTTTATTTACTACAATTTATATACATAAAAATATTCTCAGTGATTTCTCCTCTGAATCTGCTTGCACTCCTGAGTGTGTACTGACACTTACAATAAAGCTTCATTTCTCATTATTTTTTTTTCTCAGTCTTTTTAAAAGTTAGAGTATAACAGGTTTTTAGTCATTGAGATGAAATGTTAGTTCTGGGTGAGGGCTTCTTGGTCCAAACAGATTTTGTGAGAAAAAAATCCTTGGGTCATTCCTATTATTTCTGTATGAAAAAGTAACATGATATCTGGAGGTGCAGCTGTTGTATTGAGAAATAAGGATAAAGCCACATATTATGGGTGACAGAGCATGAAGATAAAACTAACTCCTCTGATGTCATTCTAGAGGTATAAACCAGCATATTTCCTTGTCTCTGTACATCTTGTTATGTGAGAAAAATAAGGCATTTCTTCAAGCTACTTATTTAATTCAGCAAAATTTTAAATAGGTCAGAGAAACACTAAAATCATTCTACTTAAGGTGGGTATGCCAATATAATTAATATTATAAAAGAACAAATAAAAGCCAGTCATAAAAACATAAATTCACTCTAGAAGGGATATAAAAATTGAACAGTCAAAAAAGTCTTTAAAACAGATATGTGCAGAATTCAAAGTGATATCTGAAGGTACAGCATCCATAAAATAGAACAAGAATTTAAGAAGTAAAATAAGCAGAACTAAGGCAAGAATCAATGTGCTTAAAGAAATTTAATGTTGTTAAAATGTTCAGTTTAACCAAAGCTATATATACAGATTTTATATAATCCCTATCCGAGTTTCAGTGTAATTCTTCAAAGAAATAGAGCAAATACATGAAATGCAAATCATTTCATATGGACCTACAAAATACACCAAATAGAACAATTCTGACAAAAAAGAAGGATGTATCACAGTCTCAGACTTAAAACTATATTACAAAACTATAGTAATCAATAAAGTATGGTATTAAAATAAAAACATATATAGAAATCAATGGAATAGAATTGAAAGCCCAGAAATAAATCCACATTTACGTGAGCAATTAATTTATGACAAAATTAGCAAGAGTATACACTGGTGAAAGGAAAGTTTCTTCAACAAATCATGTTGTGAAAACTGCACAGTCACTTATAAAAGAATGAAACTACACCACTATCTAACACCACATACAAAAATTAACTCAAAAATGGATTAAAGACCTTCATTTAAGACCTGAAATCAAAGAACATAAAAGAAAATATAGGTAATACACTCCATGAAATTGTCTTCAAGGATGTTTTGTGTACTTGACACCAATGGCAAAAGAAACAAAAGCAAAAATAAACAAATGGAACTATGTATCAAACTAAAATGTTTCTGCACAGTGAAAGAAACTATCCTTAAAATGAAAAGACACCCTACTGAGTGGGAGAAAATATTTGCACATCATACATCTGACAAGAGACTAATATTCAGGGTCTATAAAGAATTCATTCAACTCAGCAAGAAAACAACAAAATAAAAAACAAATGGGCAGGAGAGCTAAAAAGATACTTTTTCAAAGAAGACAGACAGATGGTAAACAGGCATATAAAATAAAAAAGCTCCTAATCATGAGGAAAATGCAAATCAAGGCCACAAAGAAATATCACCTCACAACTGTGAAAATGGCCCATATCCAAAAGACCAGAAACAATGAGTATTATTGAGGACGTGACGAATAAAGGGATTCTTACACAACATTGGTGGGGATGAAAACTGGTCCAGGTCCTCTGGAAAATAGTAGAGAGGTTTCTCAAAAAAAAAAAAAAATACAACACTAATCTATGTAATCCAGCAATGTCACTTCTAGATATCTACCTGAGGAAACCAAAAGTGCTAATTTGAATGGATATATGTCTTCTATGATTTTTGTAGCACAATTTACAATAGTCAAGATATGGAGACAACTTGTGTCCAATGACAGATTAGTGATTAGGGGAATGTGGTATTTGTACACAAGGGAATATTACTCAATTGTAAAAGATGGCTCTTTCCATTTATGGCATCATGGATAGAACTGGAGGGGATAATGCTAAGCAAAATAAGAGGAGAATTATAGATAGTGATTTCACTTAATTGTGGACCATAGAGAAGCAAAGAAGAGGATCAGAAAAACTAAACCAACATCAAACCCTACAAACTGGATTGTAGAATTGAGGTTACCAGATGAGAATGGAGAGGGTGGAGAGCGAAGTTGGTCGGAGCACCAAAGGGTGATGGTGGAGAACTATGGGTGCTTTGGTGGTGAATATGGTACTGTAACATATACCCGATAGGTGTGATGCTATATCTTTAAATTATATATAGTGTTGTGAACCAATGTTACCTCAGTAAAAAAAATAAGAACATATGCCAGATGAAAACAAAGAATGGTAGTTCAAAATATATCAATAATAAAAATTAAGTATATTAACATACATATTTAGAAACCTAATGTGACTTCAGTTCTTACATGTTGGCAATGATCGCATATATTTTCAATATATTAATCATTTTAGTAAGGTTAAAAGTGTATTTTAAATCATGTTTTTAAGGTATAGGTGAAAATACCTTATGGAAAATGTTGACACAAAATTTCACATAAAAATTTTTTCTTCACACTGTAACATCTTGGGAAGAATCTTATTTGGAAGTGGGGACGTACATGGATATGAAAAAATTATGTCTAATTTTGTAAATTACTCAATGTATACGCTTTGTGCACTTTTTATTTTTCTAGTGAATTTAGTGAGTTAGACAAATGAGTACGAACAAGGCCATATGAACAGAAGTCCTGATGCCTCGCATAGAAATCTTCATGTCCAAGGGTGACGATACAGTGTCAGAGGACCTTGCAGGAATTTTATTGAGGCATTTATTGATGGGTGGCTGATAGAATCATTAAGGGTGACTTTCTTGTCTTCAAAACTATTTCATACTTTAAAGAATTCATAATCATTAAGCATAGAAAATCATGTTATTTATTATTACTCTTATGATGCACCTACTAGGGCCTCAGTATATATACTATAATTTATCTCCTGCACAATATCAGAATATAACTATACAGACTTAATTTTGCAAAGGGCTGTAAGTGTAGGTTGCTTGTCTCTTCTCAAAAAAAGTTCTCTACTTTTCCAGGGTTTTAGGTATAAAGATGCTCTGAAAAGCTCATGGAATAAACTGCAGGTTTAAAAAATATTTACTATTTTGAGAAAACGGAAAATGAGATAAATTCATGCCTGACAGTATTTTTCTTGGATGAAACTTTAGCAGACTGGCAAAAATGTCTATTAAAAAAATTTATTGGCATATAAACAATTTGCCATAGAAATCTCCCTGCTCAAATTCACCATGCAGTTTTCAGTTTCAATTTCAGGTATTTCACTACTAAAATATCTTCTTAGGGTAACTCTTATTTAGAAGTTGGAAATCAAGTGAAACTTACTTAAACTGAGTCTGGTCATAGGCTGAAGATATTTTATTATTAAAAATATTCTGATGTAATTATTAAGTGATAGCAAGGAATTGTGCGGGTACAAACTGTAAACATATTTTGTATTTTGTGCTATAAGGTGTGGCACTTGTGTCTCTAATTGTTATGTTTATTTATGAACTATATAGATAAAATTATCTATGCAAAGATAACAGTTTGTTAGTAAACTATCCTTTATTTTTCATCCATTTATGACTACCTAACTGGGTAAAAAGCTCTTTGTATAGGGACTTTGTGTAGGGACTTCACTTCCTCTATTGCACCATTTATTAAAGTATCAAACTTGAAGTTTACTTTAACTTACCATATTTTAATTTCCATAAGGGAACAGACTGTGTTCATCCTACTCAACACTGTATTTACAGCAAATGAGCACAGATTTGACACATTGTAAGTTCTCATTTGCATATAAAGAGCTGAGTGAATAAATAAATGAAAAAAGAAGTATCCTAAGAGAATAAGGGAAAATGTTAAATTAAAAATGAATTTACTTTTTAGGGACTATTTTAAAAACTCCTTCTCTCTTATAATCAAATCCTCAGCCTCATAAACATGAGTAAATATAGAAATTAATTGGGAAACTAAGTTAGGATAAATGCATATGACAGAAGGAAGATCTTGTACCATAGTAATTTAAGTAAAACCAGCAATAGATTTTGGCATGATTATATACTTGAGAACAGATGTACATATCTGAACTCTGAGTTTTTCATATTTTAAAAATATAATTAATGCAGTTAAATCAGTATGCTTGTTTTAGTGAGATTTTAATTAAATACTTTAAATATTGTTAATATATTAAAAATAAAATAGTAAAGTTGAAATTTACTTTGTTCACTGTTTTGACATAGCAACTTTCTCAAAGCCAAAATTTTATTATGTAGTAGATACTCTAAAGTTGATGAATTTTAACAACAAAATGTATAAGAACAACTGGAAAATTAATGATCAAAAAAATAACAGGCCACTATGATTCAAAAGCTTGGGCTCTTTAAAATATATAATGCTTTCTGATAAGATGTCACATAGTCCTAAAATAAAAATAATAAATTGAATAGTGAATTTGATTATAAAAATGGAATAAAGCATTTTCATCCAAATTTTGTCTTCTAAAACACAGAAGAAACAACAGAAAACAAATGTAAGAGAAAGAAAAAATATGGTCTTCAATGAAACAAAGAAATATCCATAACCTCAGACCATAAACTATGAAGAATATGTGCCAACTACATAAAATTGGTACCAAAATGAGAAAAACATACCCAGAAAATACAGACTTCTCTGGATTTTTATCTAAATCTTTTTATGCAACTTCAATGATAGCCCTGAAGGAGTTCCACATAACATTTTTTTCATTCTTCTTCATGAATATGCCTTGAAGTGAGCATGGACTGCTGTAGAATATTCTTTTAACTTAATCACACTTCGCTTCTGCCATTCATAGTATGAGCATCTTGGTTCACTGCTTGTAATTATGATTCTAGCATTTAAATCCACTTATGTTTCATACAACATGGTCTCTAAATGTAAGCCAATATTTCAGCTGTTATTCAAAGAAACAGAAATTTTTTCCAAAGCTTGAGAAAAAAATGGTCTTTCTTGGACTTACTGAGAAATGGTATTTTGGGTATTAATTGAAATATTCCTGAAGGATTTTTCCAGGGTAGTTTTCCCATTCTAGCTTTTTAACTCATGAAATCACAAATGATGACATTCTCCTATGTAAATTTCTTCCTAAATTAGTAAAAAATGAGAAAGCCAAAATATGTAAAATTTAAAGTTTAAAATGGGTGAATTTATCGAAAAGAGGCATTTAAAGAATTTTGCACAATTCTATAAACATTTTTATAAACATTAAAAATATCCCTGATATTTATATTTTCAACTAATAAGCAAATCAAAAGCAAAGTTTCAAAATCATATATAAATTATGGAATGAAACAAGAAACTTTTCAGATATTTAAGTGAATAAAAAATAATAGGAAGGCCCAGATGGGTTCACAGATGATACCATTTTACAACTCCAAGTAATAATCAAAATATAATTTAAATTCTTCCAGATAAGAGGGAAAAAATAATCATTCTTCCAAAAACACTTTTCACAAAGCTAGAATAATAGTGCTACCAAACATGAAAAACATCACATTGACCAACTATGTTATATATTACCATATGTTTTTCCTGAAACATGTTTTTATATGTATCCTTCTATCATTCTATTTGTTCCATCCATCCACCCACCCACCCACCCACCTATCCACCTATAATATGTACACACACTTTTTATTTAGTCAGTCTATTTTTGGTTTTTGGAAATATCAAAAGCGTAATTTGGATTATCAAATGAAATTATACTACCTTTGCTTTTCTTTATAAGTACATTCTCACTTTACTTAGAATACATATGTTTTGCTTCATACAGCAAATACATTCTATACAAGGTACTTTAAAATTTTGGATATTGACTCATTTGGATTTTTTTTTCATATGTTTAAAGGTGTATTTTCATGGAAAATTTGTGACTAAAGAATTTTAACATGCATTACAGTTAACATTCCTTCATCCATATGCAGTTGATGCATATCAGCTCCCCCCCTACTTGTGTAAGAGAAATTAGTCAAAACCTAATTCTTATGATCTGGAACATTCAATTAATATATGCATATGTCAAAATACACTACAAGTTAATCTCCAAGTCATTATTTTTTTCTCATTCACTTTATTGGACACAAATCTAGAGACTAACAAGAGGAATCTAATTAGATAGTGCTCAGGTACTACAAGGAATAAGCATTTTGACAGCAGGAGTACTATTTTTTAAAATATGCTTTGAAAGTCTTTGTAATGCAAGCTTTTACTGAATTCTTTGATATATATTTTTTTTCAAGAGTAAAATATGTACTAATTTATTAGAAATAACCCTGGATTTTTCAATGATACAAAAGATGATGGGTATTAAAGAATCAAATCACCACCTTAAATAATTACGTCAAAACTAATTATAGGTGGCCTCCTTGGTGGCACAGCGGTTAAGCGCTGTGCTGTGGAGCTGTGGGCAGCAGCGACGGGAGTTCGACGCACAGCCGGGGAGAATCCCACATGGTGCGGCAGACCTCTCCTGCCTCACCCGCTGCTCCCCTCAGCAGTGTATTTCTAATCTGCCTGTTCTGCTCCCCACTCTGTCTCTGTGAACCCTCTCGCCACCCCACGTCTCTAGCCTGTACCCCAGCTTGTATGCATAAATAAATAAATCTTTAAAAAAAACTAATTATAGGTAATTTAAGTGATTCAAAGAAAAATTTACATAAAAGGGAATCTATAATTGCAGTAGACAAATGTGCAAATACTTTTTGAAAATCAATTTTTAAAACCAACTTGACTAATAAAATATGAAAATTACTTCTTAATTAGAAGGTAACTTTTGTATTATTCTGAAACACTGAATTTTGTATTCCTTTCATAGACAGTGAATTTCTTTTGACTTTGAAAAAACTTAGAACATTTTCACCTATCTAAGTTTGGCTTTATTTTCAGGTTTTCAAATTTTGGATATTGTTGATTATGATTGTTTGACTGATTAAGAAAAAATAAAAACTGAAATATAAACCAGACACCACCAGTGTAAATAATATTTCTCAAGTAAAATATAACTTTTACTCCTTTTTGATGTAACTAAGACTGTATACTTGACTTTCTTCTATATCCTTTCAGACCACAAAATATTTTTATAATAGTCAAGATCTGAATTGATATCTTGACTCATGTCATGATAATAATATGTATATGAATATTTTAACAAGGAAGCTATTGTACATAGATCCAAAAGGAGACTCAGTTTTAGTTTCAATGGAAGTCTAGTTTTTTAAAATAAAAAAAGAAAAACTGGAGGATATTTGTTACTCTATTAAAAGAAAGGAATTCTTTTTTAAAAAGATTATATTTGGATCCTCAAACCTTATATCAGCAGGCTCTCGTGATTTTTTATGTGATATTCATGAATCTGTAATATCCTATAAAATTGCTCTCAGCAAGGAAACCTTACAAAGAGCAAACATATGGAAAAATATATTAGAAAATATTTGAGTGATTTACTTTATTAAAATCCTCTTAGGTGAACACATCCATATTAAAGTAGCAATTGGAAATAGTTCCATTTTATTTAATTTGTGAGAACTACTGCTAATAATTATACTTTGCATCCTGGTGGGCAAGTTAAATAAACCTTTGAAAGTACTTTTCAGAGACTCCTTTACACTGGTCTACTGTAAAATTTACTTATTTAATATCATTTTTACAGAATTTTTTTAAACCCATGTGGATTTCTATCCACAGAGCTAACTAAATCTGCATAAGATATCATCATAATGATCTTTAAGAAATCCCAGTTATCTCTAAAAGAGAAAAGAAAGCAAGCTTCATTTTCCAGCAATATTGCCATTCTAAATATTGACGTTTTTAACATATTTCACAATATAACCAAAAGTAACAGGATTTTAAAAAAAGATTTATTTATTTATGTATACAATGTGGTGTAGGCCAGAGGTGTGGGGGATGAGAGGATTCACCAGAGACAGAGTGGGGAGCAGAACAGGCAGATTGACCAAAAGACACTGCTGAGGGGAGCAGCGGGCAAGACAGGAGAGGTCTGCTGCGCCATGTGGGAAACTTCCTGGCAGTGGATTGAACTCAGTAGATGAGAGCTGTTAAGAATGCAGTGGCTACAGATAGCTTCATAGTGCTGAGACTTAACCCCTTGTACCACCAGGGGGGCCACCAAAAGTAACAGGATTAAAAACTCATTTTTGTTAGACTCTCTCACTTCTGAGAAATAGAAACAAGTTTTTCACTAGATCCAGATCTCTAAATAATAATGTAAACCATTTTATTCAAGTGACATAGAGAAAATCTGCACAATGATGATTATCACACAACATAACTTTATGAGAGAGATATTTGTAAACATGATTAGCTTTGAAACACAATAGCAACTGATGGAAACACTGAAATCTCCAAAACACATCAAAAATGATTTTATTTGTACAAATGCTTATTTCATGCCACCTGGAAAATCTTTCATGTTATGAACTGGGCCAGGGAAACATGCCGTAACTACTGATATGATTAGATATACAGATAAGGTTCCGAACTAATGGTCTTTGACATTTTCATATAGGTTAAGTATTAATAGCAATAATAAATTCATAAGTTGATGTCATTTTGAATATTTTATAGCTCACTAAACACTTAAATCTGTAAATCAGAGTTAACTAAATAAAACAAATGCCTACATTTTTTCAGATTTTCCATGGGAGGTGCATATTGACTATTTCTGATCACTTAGCAATTTTCTGTGCTGAATGTTTTTCTTCACATGGTTCTATAACTAAAAAAAGAAAAGAAAGCAGTTCTATATAAAGCAAAATGTGTGAATTTTGATTCAAGTATAACTGTTGGCTGATGTAGAATTTGCTGAGATGAACTGTGTGATGGTTAATTTTTGTGTGTCGATTTAGCTGTGCTGTGCTGTCCAGATATGAGGTCAAACATTATACTCGATGTTACTGTGAGGGAGGTTTTGGAGGAGATTTCGTATATAAATTAGTGAATCCTAGTGAAGCAGATTGTCCTCCATAATGTGGGTGGATCTCATCCAATAGTGGAAGTCCTCCATTGAGCAGAGATTGACCTCTCCTGAGCTAGCAAGAATTCTCCCAGCAGTCAGAGCTCAGATTTGAACTGCAACCTCCACCCTTCCTGAGTCTCCAGCCTGCAGATTTTAGACTGGCCTGCCAGCTTCCATAATCAGATGAGCCAGTTCCTTAAAACAAATCTCCTTCCATATAGAAGTATATATACTTTTGATTTTCTTTCTCTGGAGACCACAACTGATACCAGCTGCTAAGTGATCACTCAAAGACTTAAGCAGCTGGAGACCTTCTCGATGATGGGTGTTCCAAAGGTTTTGGACTCTGTAAGAAGGAGCTCTCAGAGTAATCTCTCTGAAGCTTCACTTGTAGATCTTAAGTCATAGTTGACTTGGGTACATTTTAGTCACGATGATGGTATAAAAGCTGGAGATCTGCATTTTCTTTTGCCTTCTTAACAGCGCTCATCTTCATTCATTAATGTTCAGCTACATGACATTCTTCTACCTACTTCTTTCCCTTTCCAGAAAAACTTTGTGGACAAATTGAAATGCCCGAGGGAATCAGGTGGACAATACAAATGAGGAAAGACACACTACATTAAAGAAGTATGCTTACCCCATTTTTCATGACTTTCTTGATCCTCTACTTCACTCTTGTGTTTCACTTTTTTTTTTGATAGAGAGCTATAAGATTTCCCTGTTTTAAGAGAAACAGTATTGTAAGCATTTTATAAAAGACAACTGACTTTGATCTCAAATGAGATAACAGGATTGGGGGACATATTGGGAATTGGAAATACCATGCATTTGAAAACATGAGATCCATTGAAGTATTTGCTTAAATTTATAAAAGATTATATAAGATGTTCTTTCATCAACTATTCATAAGCTTTTGCACCACATATTTCAACAATTTACTTACATAATTCCCAAAACTAACAGTAATGCATCTTACTGTCCCAACACTTTGCGAAATGCAGCTGTATCAAGTGAATTTTGGGAATCTTAATTCCCATTGGTTTTTTTCAGGAAATTGACGTAGACCTAGATTATATTTCTCAGTCATCTGCAGAGGTGATATGGACTTTGTTACCTTTATGTGTACATTCTTTACCTATCTCTGGCATTTAATATTTATCTAACAAGGCCATTTAAAAAACAAACAAAACTTAAATCTGCACTTACTCTTCAGATAAATAATTTCAAATATTTGGCAGAAAAACTTCATAAAAATTCACAAATTTTTCTATTAATATACATCTAAAATATTTCCAGTCCACACAGTATTTTTAAAAACTTGCTAATTATGACACATTCTTTTCAGCCTTACATACTTTCATTTGGTAAATTACATCTTAAGATCTCTCCACGTTGAAAAAAATCTTTAGAACTAAGTTTATCCAAATGTTTTATTGCAGAGACGTGGCAGAGATATAATTGATGGTATTTTTAAAGTCTTATTCGAGAATTATTTCAGTATCTTGGTTTAGGAAAAACTTACTACTTTTTTCTCTATCCTCCCGCTGCTTTCTCTTCCTTTACTTTTTAGTTATTTTTCCTATAGCAGTGTATTTGTTTTTATCCTCTGAGTGTTGTGTATCATATATTTGTTCCCTGCTCACATACCTGGCAAACTCAAAACCAAATTTGTATTTTGCCATATGGTATATATTCTCAGAATTAAATTTCATAGAATTTTCCTATTCTTTTAGTTTTTTAAGTGTTGTGATTTATTTGATTTTCATTGTATAATACATACCACATATACAATAGATTGTATAATACATTATACAATACAAAATAATACATATATACAATTTCATTGTATAATATAATACATATATATTAAATATATATATTTTTTAATTTAAGATTTCCAATTCTTGGGGGGAAAGATCTAAAAAAGTCTTATTCCTTGGGAAAGGCAAAATATAAATTGGGCTCATAAATTCAATGTCTACCAAAGAAAGAGACTCAGTGTACAAACACTGTTGTATAAGAAAGTGAGAAAGACCCCACATGAACCCAAGTTATATGCCTATCCAAGGATATTCAGATTAAAATTATTTCAAAGTAAAATATTAATGCTCCAAAATAAACAACAAATGGCATCCTTGGGATAAATTCAAATTGAAGAAGTATTTGATAATTTCCTCAAAGTATTTGATAATAAGTAAGCACACTACTACAAAAATAAACATACAAATGGATAGATAAACAAATAAGCAAATAATTCTACAATAGGTTAAACATTTTTTTCATCTCTCTCCTTTCAAATGAAACTTCCACCAGTCTAGTCGAAAGTGCATTAATGACTCATGAATAAAATAATCTTCAATTGTTATTCCTCTCTTTAACATCACATTTGTCAAAATATTTCTACACACTAGTGTCATATTAATTTCACTTTCTTTTATTCCAATGACAAAACCAAATTTGTACATAAAACAAACCTAGAATTTTTCTCACAAGTTTATTTCTTCATTGTTCTTCCACAGTATAAGACAAAGTAGTCACTTCAGAAGAGTTGCCTTTTTATTGTATTGTGTTGAGGTGACACAATTCAAAGGGATTTGGTTTACAACATTGTGTACTATTTAGGGGTGTAGGTTCACACTTCTTCAGATTATTTTATAATATCATACTCACCACCAAAACACTCCTAATTCAGCACCACAGTCCATATGGCTTCCTTTCCTCTGGCTGCCTCAATTCTGCTGTCAGATTTCTAGGTTTTATTTTGGCTTACTTTTATCTAGTTACTTTCTTTATTTCTCTATATTCCACCTATGAATGAAATCATCTGGTATTTGTTTTACTCCTAAATTATTTTACTTAGCATAATCTTTTCCTGTTTCAATAATGCCTTCTCAGATGGCTGGATTTCATCTTGCATTATAGCTGAGTAGTATTCATTCAAGTGTATGTGTCTCATCTTCTTAATCTCCTCACCTGGTGTTAGACACTTAGATTGTATCCATTACCTGGTTGTTGTAAATCGTGCTGCAGTGAACATAGGAATGCAAAAATGCCTTTGAATTAGTGTTTTTGAATTCTTTGGGTAGAGAGCTAGGAGAGGAATTGCTGGGTCATATGATAGATTGATTTTTAAAGTTTTGAAAAACAATGAATATTTACTTTATTCCAGATGCAGAAAATACATGAAGGGCATAGAATGAAAAGCTGACCTCTCATTGATCTAGTTTTCAGTCCCCTCCGCATAGGTATTCCTCTTAGATTTTAAGTGGACTTAACCTTTATTTTTTAATTTGTTGGTCCCTCTATATGTGGATTATTTATTTATTTATTTGCTACCAAAATTATACTAGTTAACAATGAATCTGTACTCCAGTGTACCTTCCTTCTTTTTCTATATCTGCTTTATATTTAATTACATGGCTGTAATTTACATATCCTTTTCTGCTCTCACTAATATATATTTAATGTGTTTTTATGTCTGCTATTACAAATAATCCTACAATTTTGCAACCCTTACAGCATTAAAAGTCATCATTGTTGCTTCAGCGAATGTTTTCATCTAAAATTTTCATGGGTCAGGTTGGCATTCATGGGGATTGTACTGATTTATCCTCAGTAGTGGGTGGGAGTACATACCTCTTCAGTAGCCATCAATGTGTGTTTTTCCACTTTTTTTGATTATTGTCATGTGATATTTCACAGATTGTTTGCAGATGGTAGGTGCTCAGTAGTGTTTTTTGGACTAAATTGACAAATATACATGTTAAGATTTGCTTCAGACAGGACAGGCTCCTATTGAATTTTAACCCTAAATCTCTTCACTATATTACAATAAACAGAGTTCACAGGGAGCTGAGATAACAACAAAGTTGTGCAGTTTAATGGAAAGAGAGCTTGCTTCCGTTTCACAAGGTTCTGATAGTGGTGATATCCTAGTTAAATGGGCTTATTTGTATTATATAATTTTAAATAATGTGAAATCAAGAATACCTTTGACCAATTTTATTCTGAAGAATAACAGTTCTGGAAAAATAATGGATGTGGATATAGAAAAACCTGGCTTTGTTTCTGAGTGAACTAATTTACAAAAAAATAGCAATATTTATAAATATGCATTTTCAGAAACTGAGCCAATTCCCTTGCAGTTATTCTTAAGTATTTTTACAATAATCATGTGAGGTAGGTGATATTTTAAAATGTATTTTATGATGTAGAATCTGACTCTTGCCACAACAATGAAACTATATATATAAAACAATGGATGACTGTATGTAATACATGAACACATATATATGTACATAAATACGTATTTAATTGCAGTATAATTTACATAACCTCTCCCTTATTTATACTTAGTATGTTTCCACATCTGCAGTTACAAATAATGCATATAAATATATATATATTTCCTTCCTATTTCAGGAAAGCTAAAACACTCAAGCTTGCATAATTTATTATTTAGCTATTAGAGTTGTTGCATTATGTTTTTCTTTCTATGACACATGATATTTTACAAGACTTTGATTGAATGCCAGCCCCATTTGATAGCATATATGCCCCACAGTTGCCTAGTTTCCATTTGGTAAATCTAAAGAGGAATGTAGTTATCGAGCTAAACCCACCTTCATTTACATTACTTCAACAGGTAGAATAAATTGTGTGTTTTAAATTTCCTGTTTCATAAAAAGGAAAAATGATCTGGCAGGTGATGTGGATTTATATTTCTTTTGTGTGTGTGTGTTCACTGGGAGATAATTATATTTTCATGTGAACTTTTTCAATATAACTGTTCTTACCCCAGAACGGGCTATGCTTTTCTATTATTTATTTTGTGGTAATTTAATATAAGTTGTTACTAGGTTTTAGTCTGGGAAGAGTCCCAAATTTTGGATTTCATATCTAGCAAAAGCGCTGGCTTAATATGTAATGCACTCATTTTTTTATGCTTTTAAGATTTTTTTTATTCAAAAGACGAAATATTTGACCAAAGAGGAATTGCAAAAAATACTTCTGCTGTACTTTTAGAAATATTTGTGGGGAGTGCGCTCTCCTGTTTGACTTTGTAAGACTGACCCGTGAAAGTACTGAAAGCAGACCATAGCTCTGAGACATTCAGGAGGGGAGTAGGAGGTAGAAAGGGTAAGAACAGAGATCGGGCAAGGAGAGCGCAGAGGAGTGTGATGGAGGAATGTGGGAACTTTGGTGTTGGGAAAACTGTGGTGAATACACCTGAGGGTAGAAATCTGTTGTGAAAAAATAAACAAGGTTATTTTAAAAAAAGGAAATATTTGTGAATCATTTATTTTTAAAAAGATGTCCTTTCAGAGTCATTTGTTGCATGAATAAAATTACATAAATGAAAATTATTTTTTTATCTGTAGATTATTCCCTTTAGTTTCATTAGTTCCTAGATTTAATATGTAAAAAGATAATTTTGGGATCGTTGACAAAATATGCCTGTATATTGCAAGTAATAGAAGCAGAAGTGATACAGCACACAACCGGAATGCACAAGGGAAGAAAACGTTAAAAATAAGAATTTGATTGAAAGTGCTAATTTCACAATAAAAATACATATATTTTAAAAAATAAAAAACAAAAAAATAAAGTGCTAACTTTCTTGAATCTGTCTCAATTGTTTAAGATATCTTCACTGACTCAAGTTGGGGAATATGGGATAAAATCCACCATTTTTTTAAAAATGGGAGATTGCCTACTATTTGTATATTATGGCTGTAATTAAAGTCATTTTGGAAAATCTATAGGTTCTAGTGTAAATCACATCTTTTCTCCTTTTCCTTCTTCCCCCTTCTCTTTTCCTCTCCCTCTTTCCCTTTATTTCCCTTTCTTCCCTCTTTCTTCTCTACTGATAGAATTAATTTTTTAAAAACCCAGTTCAGACCTGAAGCAAAAGAGAAAAATAAGTTTCAGAGAGCCAGCATCCTTAAGCAGATCTGTAGAAAGGCGAGAGGAGCCAGTACTTTGCATTGCTGCGGTCTCCCGAGTACAGCAGGCCCCCTCCAACGGCGGGGTTCTTCATTTGCTAGCCCCAAAGCGTAGTTCCAGTTGCGTTGGCAGTTCTAACTTAGCCTCACATTACCTGCTAGAAATAATGAGAAGTTACTGCTATCTTGGCAAGTCCACAAGTGACTTTTATGAATACTTATGAGACAATGGAATGGAACATTTCATAAAACTCAGGATTAAAAAATCATTTAACAAAATTTGTGGTACCTGATATTTCATAAGACTTTCAGTTTATATAGGCATTTAGAATAATAAGATTGGTTTTTCTGTGGTATTGGTAAACTCGTTTATGGTAAATTAATACTGTTTTAATACTGTTTTACAGGTAGTTAATGTCATTTTTCAACAGAGGTCGAAACATCCTCATGTTCTCACCATGTGTGCTTCTGTAAATACTGACGCTATTAACATTCTGGATTTTTAGAGAAATCCTATACTTACTTTTTCATACAAACGGGAGAATCTTCATATAAGTTCAGGATATCTAATTATCCCTTACATACTGATTTTTTTTAAACTAAGCCTTTGGGACAATCTTAGAACAGACTGGGTCATATGAATCAAAATGAATGTTCATAAGAGTAAAAGTAATATTTAAAAAGCTAAACCAAATAAAACCAAAACTACATTTTAATGTCCTCAAAGGACCCTATCAGTTTCTCAAATGTACAGTAAAAATATGTACGAAATATTAACACTTTGAGGAATTTCTGACAAAGTCTCCCTTTCTACCTCCCTCCCTTTTGTTCATCCTGTGTAACATTTGTTCTAATTATTCTGACAAAAGGTCCTTATTATTACATAAATTAATCTTTTTACATTCTTAATAAAATAAAAACATGCTTCCATATCAGATTCAACTTGGTGAGGCCTGGGCTGATGCAATTTGGGGAACAGATGCTTATAATAGATAAGAATATAAAGTATCTTTTTAAAATTTCTAGTATGCTGTGAATATTTGTGGAAGGGGTTCAGGACAGTGCGAGGATGAAAAGTTTCAGTGCCATTAGCTTCACTGTAAGTCTGTCTCCGTGTGTTGTTAAAACGAACATTACTGGACTATTAGAAAAGGAAACCCAAATTGGCCTCCGGAACATTATCCCAGCCCTCATACCCACTGACAGAGGGCCTCAGAACCCATTTTCCTAGATTTGTCTACCAGTTTATACTCATAACTTTAAATCTTTGACAAATAGTTAATTGAAAGAGAATAGACCATTGCCTATTTTAATTATGTTTCTTTGATTACTGCTGAGGTAGATTCCCCCCCCCCCCCCCCGTGTTTATGGACACAATTTATTTTTTATCTTATGTGGATCTGATGTTCATGTCTTTGATTAAGATATTCATCTTTTATTTATTTATAGTAACAGATTGCAGCATTATATAAATATTATTTTTTCCTAATTTATCTTTGGCAGTAAAATAGTTTGCATTACCTTAATATTTTTATTTAGTAAAAGAAAGCCTTTTCCTTCATGCATTCTTACTTTAGTATCATGACTGAAATTTATTCTTCTAGAATTTGGATACACTTATACAAGCAAACTGACTAAACAATAATCAAATTAGCAATATGAACTAAAAGAAGCTTCACATTTATTTATTTACTTTGCCAACATGTTGCTGTTCAAGATACAGCTATTTAAAAACATGATTACTGGTAGTCTACCATTTACTAGTCAGCTTCCATACACACACTTCCAAAGAAGTATGCAGTTCTACATAACAAGGTACATATCAAGACTTAGCTGTCCTTCCAATGAATAAAAGTCTCATCTTTTTCCCAAAATGAGGAGATTCCCTGTCCACCAGTTGGCATATCCATGTCAACTAAATTGATTTACTCTCAAATTTAATAGAGATGCCCACTGAATTTATTGTTATCTAAAGATTAAATTGTAAATATAACCTTCAACAACTTGAATATGAAATAACTATGGGAAAGAAGAGGAGGAAAAAATAGTAGGTATCTTGTAAAAATAAATATACTTTTACACAAGTATATTAAAATGCAAGTTGCTGTGTTCTTTGCTTCTGCAACTGATCACAGGCTACAGTTACAACTTCCTCTTTCACTCTCTGTACCATGTTTTCCTTGTCCTCAGCTAGGACTTTAGCTTGTTAGAGCTATTTTCCTCCTGGAATGACCTAATTCTTTGGAAGGCCCTCTATTTTCAGTTCTTACTGTTTATTTGCTTGTGCTAGTAGTCGGCTAAGATTTACCATTCAAACATGCAAGTGCCAAGCAGCACTAACACAGTCTCCTGGGTTTCTTATTTTGTAGCCATAATCCAGTTTTCCTTTGGTAATTGAAAGTAATCACTCTAGTCAGAAGAATAGCCACTTTTTCTGCCAATTGATTTAGTGGCACACGAAGCCCAAAATAGCCAATTAGACAGTGCCATTGTCTAATTCAGTGGCCCTACTAATGGTTCTCTGCTGGAAGTATTCCTCTTTGAGAACTAAAGCCTCTAAAATAACAGTTACCTAGGGGAGAAATTCAAAGTTCTTCAAGTGGGTTATTATACACACAGTAAGAGTAGTCATTTTCACTTGATCCTTTCATTTCTACACCTACGTTTTCTAGCTATGGGGGAGACAATATCTAGTAATAGTCTCTATTTCAAAACATATACTGCATTCCATAAGACAGAATTCCATCTTTTCAAGTTTGCTTGCTAGCTATTGTCATAACTAAGTTTTCAATTAGCTGTTCTGTGCTCAAGTTAAACTATATCGAGGTGGTGGGGAATGTGGTAAAACCAAATACCTCTGTGGGTGGAAACTTGTTGTTTTATTTCCTTTTATGTAAAATGAATTCCTAAACCAGAAGAAATGTGATTTGGAATGTCGTGAGAGTGGATTATGCATTTGGGGTCCACAAACAGTGGTAATCACGAAGGCATTATGGATAGAAAAAGCAAATCTGTGCTAAAAATATAGTGTTTATTCCAGTGAGGGTGAATCTCTGTTCTGTCCATGAGAGAAGAGGTGCACATAAGCAAACATTAAGTAAATGAATAGCATCTAGACCTGGAAATGCTGCCTGGATGAGGTTTGGTGTAGAGATTAAGCACAGAGCATTAGTGTTAACAAGGTCTGCTTTGGTAAGGAAGTCAGTGTTGTTGAGTCTGTGGACCTCTAGCCAATTTTCTTTATGTGTTTATTAAGCAATATCTGGGGTGACTGGGGAAAGAGACCAGTGTGTATCCATGAAGCTTGTTCTTTTTCTACCTGATTATTAAGAGCCTCCTCTTTACTGAGGTAGATGCCCTTTGGTAAGCATTCACAACAGGGCACATATAGCTTCATCGTTGTGTCCAGGCTGCCAGTTCTATCCATAGATACTCCACAGATTTCCTTGTTACAATATTCTAATCCTTTTTCTTGCCTCAGATCATTGAGTCAAATAATTAATAGCTGCCAATGAATCAAAGTACAGGTATACTTCT
Organism: Scalopus aquaticus; assembly: GCA_004024925.1. Classification (NCBI taxonomy): domain Eukaryota; kingdom Metazoa; phylum Chordata; class Mammalia; order Eulipotyphla; family Talpidae; genus Scalopus; species Scalopus aquaticus. The sequence goes on along the minus strand of PVIJ01014142.1, from coordinate 19,812 downwards.
GATTATCTCCAGCCCTAGACAGAATGGATAACAAAAACACTTGCTAGGAAGAGGGGGTAGGACTGGCAATAAAACTTGCCAGAGGATGAATTGTTGGAACATTTTGCTGGCAGCTGTGCCACAGGAGCAGGGAAAGAGGGGGCATATCGGAAGCGGAGGATGCTCCCCTCGCAGTGACCAGCACTGCTTTCTACTGATGACACCGCATTGTGTTAGCTGGGAAAGGAGAAATGTTTACAGAGTCCTCGTGAAGTTTTGAAATGTGGAGCAATGGAGGACATATGTAGAAATGAGAACTGATTAATTGATAACTGGCATATGTGCGATATCTCATTTAATCTTCATAATACATCTGAATATTTTTCAATATTATTTTTTCAAGCCTAAGTTGACTTTCTGTGCTAACTTCAACATGATGCAAACATTCACTAAGTAAGGGTATGAATTGATTCTATAAAACTGTAAAAGCCTGTATATTGAAAAAAAATCAAATCAAAGGCGACAAAATAAATCAGTAGTAAGCACCATAAAAGAGGGGTTTAATTTATGTAACAAAATACTGTATGTAACAAAATACTGTAGTCATCTAGAAATGACATTATTGCCTTAATATATGGTTGAACAAAATTCATTTTAACCATCAGAAATAATTAGTAAGAAGTGAGGCTAAAATTATTCATTTAGACAGTAGTAAAATTCCCTATTTTATTTATGCAACTGAACTAATTGGTGACTCTGCATTTCCTCTTACAAGAAATATCTCACACTCCTTTAACAAATACTATATTTCTACATTACATCATTAAACTGGAGTCCTTGGCTAACAAAATACCTAGCATACTTACTAAGAATTTGGAAATCAGAGTCCTTCCTGTAAAAATAGAGCAGAATTTGAAAAGCTCTTTTTTTTCTAGTAGAACTCAAAAAGTAGTAATTAAAAAACATTTTGTTGAAAGAATAGGACTTCCTTCTACCACTATGAATGAATACATATTGCTAATGACAAAACAGTTAAGGAAATACAATATTTATTTCTCAATATGAGATGAGTATTTAGATTGATATCTATTTATATACATAGATATTTCTAATTCAATAGGTAGAATAACTACAGAGACCGACCGTTTCATATACAGCTCTCAAAGTGGGAGTATTGCAAAAGATATCAATCTGACCTACAATATCCCACCATCCTCTTTAAAATTGGAAGAACTGGGGTGTCCCATACCCTCTTTCCCAGCACACACTACTGAAGTTTTTAGAATTTTGATGTCAGTGTTTATTGTCTAATCACTTCATCCTCTACTACTGGTTTTCACATACTTAAAAACAATATTAAGCAGTAGAAGGGTACATATGAGAGATTAAAGTGGGGACCAAAAGAGAAAAGGATTGAAAAGTTCCAAAGCAAATTAAATGCAACAAGGAGGAATATTGAGTCCAGAAGGCTAAATGCTGGAGTGGAAAGGGAAAGCAGAGAGTTGATGATGGGAGGCTGAGAAGAGACTGATATATTTTTTTAAAGACATATTGTGTGTTTTATTTGTAAATTACCCCTTTCATCTCCCTTATAGAACACTGGGTAAATCTCTATCAGTTATTGCTTTTGTGAAATGAAACTTAATATGGGAGGGGCTAGACGTTAAGGGGACAACCTGTGCATGGGTTACACCAAATTAAGGGGTTAATTTTTATAAAGAGAAAAATCAGTTGCTCCCAAGAAGCACACAGAAATGGTGGGAAAATATACACAACTCACCTGTTTGCAGAAATTCTACATTTTTGAGTTTTCTTGGGTGTCTTTTTATCATTGTCTGATTCTGCTCCTTGTCCTTGGACACTGGAAGAGGGGAAAGAAAAAAGGAGAAGATAAAGAAGAGGGAAAGACAGGGAGCAGAGAGGAAGAAAAAGGAAGAAAATAAATGAGACCAACCACCCAACATTTATGTTGGGAAAAAATATGAAAAAGGGAGAAAAAGTTCAAATAGTTCATTTTTTATATTTCCAGAATAGGAGATTTATTTGAGAATGTGGATTAATCTTTTAAGTCAGGTGTCACTCCCAATACACATCCCTAGACTTGCACGCCCATTATTAGGAGGATACAGGCTTGATAATTTGCAGAAGGTGAGTGTGAAGGTTATGTCTTTGACTGACAGTTGCAGATTGGTTTGTCTACAGTAATACCATCTCTGTGTGAAGGATATCTAGCAGCCCTACCTCCCTACTCTGGCTGTTCCATTAATGTCACCGGTCCCCCAGGGTTATGTCATTTTTACCATGTGTATTAATAGATGCAATTTTTTTCTCCTGCTGTCACATTTTTAAATCCAAATGGTCAGGTTTTCTTCAGTTGCTTTTGCCTAGTATCTCTTCCTCCTGAAAATTCTCAAAAAGTTTTGATAATTTAATCAGTAGTAAGGAATATAGCTATCCATTACTGGATTTGATTAGCTAAATAGCAAAAGCATTCAGAAGTGTACCCTAAAAATGAAAACATCCTTTTAACTTCCCATGGTATAAATTTCTTTAAATTAAAAACTAGTTTAGGTATTTATAAATCACTTTATTAATAATTTGAAATAATATTTTTTACTTTAAATGGTTTTTTTAAACTTACAATTGATAACCAATAATAGTTACCTTTTAAAAAGGAAGTAATGGATTTATTATTGGCCATTGAATTATGTGCTATTTAATATAAATGAAAAGCTCAGCTTATTTAAAGTATGCAAGATATAAAGTGTTAAATTGTACATTAAATATTTTAAAGAAGTTTCTAGTTTCCTGGGAGAATCTCTAAATATTATTTTCTACATGATTTTCTGGCATTTTATTTGGGAGTCAATATAATATACATTAAAAAAGAAGCCTACTTGAAATCTATAGATGTGAATGATAATCAGAATTATTTCTGATTAATGTAAAATTGTAGGAATTGTAAGATTGAAGACCACTGGGAGACAAAACTGTCCAAAGGTGAATGAGTGCTTCTTTACAAAAAAGCTTCTTAAAAGAAAAATTGATGACAAGATGTTCAGTGTTTAGGACACTTTAAGATACTTGACTCACTTTGGTCTTTGGAACTTTACTGGCAAACTGATGACATCCGTAACTCCCAGGTTTACTAAAAAAAGGAAGCAAGGAAAACAAATCTTAACATAATGCTAGGTACATGTTAGGCTCTAAACTAAAAAATAGTTGAATATGACTATTATTTGGAAATGATGTGAGATCTTAGCATAGGGTAATTTGCACTTCCTTAAAGAAAACCTAGAAATATTTTAGTCACTTAGATGCCACAGTTAATAAGTTGTGACATTAAATAAGTCATTTCACCACTCTCTCCCAGGTCTCTTACTGGGAAAGTAATGATAAAAATAGTGTCTACCACAAAGGGTTACTGCAGCGAAGAAACTATAGCTATAAAATATGTGAAAAAGTCCTGACATATGCACTATGCATTTATATGAAGTTTATATAAGGACTACGCTATATATATATTATATGATTATGAAAGAATTTAGTAAATGAAAGAATTAGTGGGGTAGAAGTTTCACTGGTCTTTAAATAAATACAGGATATAATGAAACTGTTGATCAATGTAAGCTTTTAAGTTTTATATTTCTCAAATAAGAGCTACTCTGCAAGCCACACATCTCAATTACATGTATTTATAATCTGACAGATACTGTTTATCTGGAACAGGTGTAATTTCTGTACTCTTGGGAAAACCTCACTAACTCATGTATGATCCTTTGACCAACAGTTTGGACATTATGCAAATTATCGGGCCGGCCCACAGCACAGTTGAATCAGAAGGTACATTTCAATAGGTTGCCTGATGTTTTGAATGTACTGCTTTCAAGGATGCTGCCTCATCAGGGCCTCACTAATGTAAAAAACGCATTTGAAAAATGCATTACAGAATGGCTTCTACTTTTTTTTGGAAAAATAAAAACTTAAGCAAAAACACATTCTAATTAAAAGCTTAAAATAAGTAATTTCTTCTCACAGACATTACTGTTTTCAGTTTTTATTTGTTGTTTCTCTTATTAGTGTAGCTAAATCAGTATCTTCTAATATTAAGTCATTTTCAGTGTTTTGTTGGATTGCTTTGTGTACTATTTGTTTTAAATGAGGAAGCATAGGGAAAACATTCTGGGGACAGAAAATTTGCTTTCTTATTTCTGATTAATGTAAAAAGTAGGAATTTTAAGATTGAAGACCACTGGGAGAAAGAACTGTCCAAAGGCAAGTGAGTGCTTCTTTACAAAAGAGCTTCTCAAAAGAAAAAATGATGGCAATATGTTAATAGGTGTGACACAATACTTAGCAATTTTGACCCAGAGGTCACTGGAAGGAGTTTCCTTGCTTCGCATTTGAAAGGAAGAAGCCTTTATCTTATTTGTTCGTTGAATCACATCCATTGGCATGCTTGGATTCGGAGTCTGTCAAAGCTTAGATGAGTGCAGATACTGTAGCGCTGAACTGTTCAGAAACATATGTGGCATAATATTATGACACACATTGACACCCGCGGGCACACATGTGGCACATCCTCCTTAGCAGCTGTTGACATGTGGATTTCTACGTCACATCAGTGAGTCCTGTGCAATTTCGTGTTGTGCTTCTGAGCATTCAGTTAGAAGATATTTGTACCATTTGTTCTGATGAACTGATGGAGCCCTTGGATGGAAAGCTATCCCAGGCAGTTTATAGTTTTTGCTTTCTTCTTTAAGAATCGGATTTTAAGGAACAATAACATCAGTGGAAAATTTTGCTGCAGTTCATTTTGTGGACTTTAAAATCGAGGTATTTTTAAAAATTTAATTGTTGATGCTAGTCACTTGTAATGATAATATGCTTTCAGTTTAAGCCTTTCAAGGAAGAAGTTTTCAGACATTAATTTGAACTACTGAATAATATAATTGCGCTGCAGGGAGAGGGTCGGAGGGACTGAGGAAATTAGCAACGAGACACTGTTTTACATTCTCTCTCCTCTTCTCCTCTTACCTGAAAAGCTAGCATCTATTCCTTGGCACCCTCTTCCTCTCTAATCTCCCCTTGCTGCACAAGAGCACATGTAGTTAACACACACACACACACACACACACACATACACACACACACATGCACTCACACAACCAACCCACATGCACTCACACATCCAACCCATGTGAACCAAACACTCTGGAAAATCAGAGGCGAGGAGTCAGACACACTCAGTGCTCCCTAAATTGTAGTAATAATGACATGTATCTAATTTGGATACATTGTGTATGGATATAAAATGTTAGAATTTTCTAATGTAATAAATACAGTAAGTAAAGGCACTGAACTCACATAAGTCTGATTTAACTACGAATATGTGATTTACAGTTTGTTGTGCTTCAATTGCATTATCCTTATTAGAATAATTATGCTAGCTCTACTTAATGAGCATAATAGAGCAGTAAAACTGGATCATGCTCATTTGAATGAGATTTGAGACACTACAGATGCATTTGGTATTCTTTCTTAGGTGATATTCTTTCCTAAAACATTCTCCATACCTGTCTTAGAATAGACCAAGTCTTTCTCATGATTTATATGATAGCTCAGAATATTTTGAATTATGTGTCATTTAATATGTGTCAATTGTATGTTTAAAAAATCTATTCAAAGATAAAAATATTATTTCAAAGTATTATATTCAAATTATGGTAGGACAAAAATGGTGTTTATTCTTTGGGTTAAGATATGCATACACATATTTGGTGGACTAGTAAGGGGATAAGAAGTTGATAAATAAGTTCTTATGTGCTCTGGAAGTCCCCCAACACTCACATTATTAAGAAATAATTGTCTCGTAATGATGTTACTTCAACTAGTAGGTCAGTAGGTCTGAAGGATGTGCAGGTCCAGTCGCAGTAAAAGGCTCACATTGGGTATGATGATGTGTTATCTGGTTTGATAAGGCTATGTACAAACCAGGAATTTCCCACACCCAAATGTTGTTGCATAAGGGACTTTTGTTTTTAAACGTTGTGTGCTATGAGAATCAGGTACATTAGTGGTCCAGGAGGGTTAAAGACAGGGCTTTCCACCCCATTGCCATTGGTAAGTCCGTAGCTTGAATTTCCATCATGGTTGTAGGTTTCCAGATGTGTAGAAACTCTGCTCAGCAGAATCTCAGCTCAGTAGAAATGGCAATGACTTTTCCCAAGTTATGACCAAAGTTCATTTATAAACATAGCTAAGGTGCTCTTTGGATATTGTCACAATATCTGTTGTGAGTGGAAGGAGCATTTTTCTTGTGCTGGGAGAATTGTATGATCAGGAATTTGTAGCATTAGATTTAGTGGAACTATGATTATTTGTATGGTCAAAAAATAGTAAGAATTGAGGACATTTATAATTCTTGCATAATGCTCCAAACATAATGTGTAGTATAGTAAGTATATAGTAAACTTGTTTATTCTCCTTCATGTTGATAATTTATATGTCTAATATAACTGAGAGTGAATACTTTCTTTAATTAAAAGTAATAATAATAAACTTAATAATAAAACATTTAACAACCTTAAACTTAGTATTAATTTCTACAATTATAGACAAGACTCATAATCATAGATAGGAAAATAGAGATATTTAAAAACAGTTAAAGAAAAAATGTATATTTAGTGTACTAATCATCTCATAATAGAAAATACATGTATTCATGTACTTTCAAAATACTAGAAGCTAAAAAACATACAATTAAAAATATAAACTAATTTGAATTTTATTGCATGTGGACCATTTTCTTTCTAAATGAATTGTCAGATATAAAACAATTTAACACTGTTTGTCATGTTTTATTCTGTTTGGCACTTCAAATTAATTTCACAGAAGCTGCAAAATATAAAAAGCTAGATTTTAATTACATGTAGTTATATATTCATGATTCTCTAGGATATTTTCATTGGAATGAAAGTTAAGCCCGATCTTTCTTAACATCTGCATAACTAAGAAAGGTGATACAATTGGTAGAGGTTTCTTAGCTTGAAGATGGTACTAAATCTACTCAAGTCCTAAAGAAATGTAGATATAGGAACTTAATGTAGGAGAGTAGTCAAATGAAATTTTACTTGCAACCAAATAAATACAAGATTGGTTTCCTTCTAAGTGTTCAGATAGGTTTTCCCCATACCCAGAGCAGGTCTTTTCCAATACGTGTCACCATGTTATATGGAGCTAAGGCCAACAGAGGTCTTGGGAGATACTATTACCATAGTCTTAAAGAATGAAGACTTTTAAGATTTTGGGTCATTTCTGAAAATATCCTTTTATCAGAGAAACCTATTATAATGGAGGGCAAGCATCTTGAGGAAAATTTTTGTCTTATGAACTCATGCCCTACACATCATGTGGAAGCCCCATCCTCTCTCCTTGTTGCTCCTTATCCCATTCCTTAGCTCAGGATATAAACCTCATTTTGTCTTACTATGTCTAGAATTTGTAGCCAGTTCTCCGTATGTGTGCATTTAAAGTTGGTCTTTTTCTCCTGCTGTCTCATGTAAATTAGTTTGCATCCACCCCAGGCAGAACCCAGAGAGGTGTAGGAATTTTCTTCTGCACCTTGAGAGTGTGGTGAACCAGCCAGGAGAACGATATGAATGTAGGATGCTTCTTACTGAGATGACTGCAGAGGATAGATCCAGGACTTCAGGCCAGGGCGACTAGCAAGGTAGAGATTTTTGTAACTTCAGATTCCTGATATCTCTGTTCCTTTGTATAAAGCTAACGCAAAACCAAGTGATGATATTCATTTGCTTGTCCAGCCAGAGAAGTGGGAGAATTTTCTCCTGTGCCCAGATAGATAAAGCATAAGTACTTTAGAGAAATGAAATGGAAGGGAGACTAAACAACTCTTCAGTAAAATAGCCTAGACAAATTTTCACATGTGCGGTAACATAAATATGTAATCGTAATGTATGGTAGAATCAAATAAGTTTTCCTCAAACAGGAATGTTTTTGCTATTCACATGCTTCATATGAGCAAATAGACAATTATGTTATTTTATGACTAGACCTGAAAACATATATTATTCTAACACCAAGAACAAAGAAGAATATGGTCCAAAGAGAAATAACTAAATAATCCATTTATGTAGAGAATTGACTTGGGATATTTGATATCTCCTTACCAAAGTCAATATTCATTAAGCTAACAACACCCTGATTAAGCTAGAGTAGAAAATGGTAGTACATGCTTTTGAGAGCAACTGTGTTAACAGAGAAAGATAATCATCATGACGCTAAAAAATAAACCAAGTGATAGATTTTAATTTTCATTGGGACTTGAATATGATTGATATTGCTCTATTTAAATCTCACTTCTTTTATGTATAATTTAAGTATTTTGAAATTGCAGTTCCAGCAAAATCTATTAATAGTCAATAATCCAATGTTTTCTTAAACTAAACTATAATTTACAAGTGAATGATTTACTAATGACTTTCGCTAATGAAAACTTTCCACTCATTATTCTCTTAGCTCTCTTCATTTGTTTATATTGATGAAAGTTTATATGGAAGGAAATTCTACATTTATATTTATTTTACACCTAAACCAGGGATTAGTGCATTTTTTTTTCTATAAAAGTCCAAATGATAAACATTTAAAAATCTTTGCAGGTCATACAGTTTCTATTACCAATGCTGAACTATACCATCTTAGCGCAAAATAAATCTTAGACAATATGCAAATAAATAAGTGTGGATGAACTATAACAAAACTCTATGAGTGGATTTGGCAGGAAGGACATAATTTGCAATTTCTCATGTAGATTTTTGTCAATCCTTTAATAACCATAGTAATATAAAATATTTAAAAATACTTAGACCTCGAAACATGTGCTTAAATCATTATGGAAACAATAACAAAATAATGATCAGAATTGTGTCTCATAGAATCAGACTAGTTATAGCTGTTTTGAGCTAGTTTGTTAGAGACACTTCGACAGAAGAGATAAGCCAAATAGGGCCAGGGGCAATTAGATATCTATTTACTTTTTACTCTTACTGTGCTCTTGTGTGATATCAGTGGAAACATGAAACATTTTCCTGGGCCATAAATTGATTTCAGTCTTGTTTGACACCAGAGTTTCAAGATTGAGTTAGTATGGAGGTAAGTTCTAAAATTCTATAGTCCCCACTCTCAAGAATATTTTTTTATGAAGATGCTACATAAATTGTGTGCCAAAACACTCTACATTATTTTTTTCTCATATCTTGGCCTGCTTTTATCCTCCTCACAACCAAGACTTTATATTGAAGAAAACTGTAGACATTCTTTTATTTAACATCTCTAGGTTAAGTGAGATCAGTTTGACTCTTTCATATGCTGTTGAATAAATACATTGTAAGTTACACAATTGTCTCCAACAAATATAATAAATTTACAAAGTGGGTAAATTTAGATTTAGAAATTCAGCAAAGAATTATAATAGGAGGACAAAAATGAAAGAAAATTATACGAACACTCATTTAATATCTGTAAATCCTGTCCATGTATAAACCAAAATCAAATTCAGCCACTTCAAGCATGTATTCCAGATTCATAATTGGATTACAAAAGAATCAAATTAAGAAATAATCTAATGTATCTTTCCATAAAAATAATACTGCTTTGTGATAATGCTTTCCTTACTAATTAAATATTAGATAATCACAAATCAGATTTCTATGCTAATATTCACTATTGTAATTAACAAGTCACTATTTCTGATAATTAAAACCCACTTAGTGTATCTGGTAAGCTGATTAACAAGACATGGGTAGAGAACATGAGGGAACTTTCTGATGGGATTCCTACTAGGATGACTAAGATAAAAAAGACAGATAATAACAAGTGTTAGTGAGGTTGTGGAGACAAAAAAAAAATCATCATACTCCTCTGGTGGGAATGTAAAATAATGATACAATTTAGGAAAACAGTCCAGTAGCACCTCAAATATTAAATATAGAGTTTCCATGTGAAATAGTGTACACAGTTCTAATTCATACATAAGAAAATTCTCACATATAAAAGAGTTAAAAACATACATCCACATAAAATTGATAAGAGCCCCAAACTGAAAACCACATGTAAACTAATGGAAAAAAATTATTAATCTTTTTTCAGGAACCAGAAATTCTTTTAATTTCCTATAAGAAAATTGGGAACACCTTCTTTGGTCTTTGACCCTAGTTCATAGCAGTGGAATCCCAAATCCTTTGGAATTTTCTGTGTTAGAGAAATGTATTTTGTTCCAATGAGGACTCTCTGGGAGGACTCCTGGGTGATGGCTGGTCGCCAGAAAGACCAAGTCCTGATTAAAGCATGTAACTTTTAGCTCCAACACAGCCCTCCAACACCTGTAGAAAGGGAGAGGAGTAGAGATTGAGTTATTGACTGATCATTTCTACCTGATGAAGCAAGCCTCCATAAAAATCCTTTACATATGTCAATGGGAGATCTTTTGTGTTGGTGAACACATCCAGGTTCTGGGAAAATAGCGAACTTGCACCCCAATTCTATGAGCATAGAAGTTCTTGCATTGGGGACCCTGTCAGACTTTGTCCTAAAGATCTATTCATCTGGTTTTCTATATTCTTTATCATGTCCTTTATTACGCAAAAACCACTGTTAACTGTTTTCTTGAGTTCTGTGAAACTCTTTTGTAAATTAATTGAACTTGAAGGGGAAGTTGTGGGAATCTCTGATTTATATCCAATCATTCAGAATCATAGGTGACAACCTGGATTTGCAATTGGCTTCTGAGCTTGAAGAAAATCTTTAACCTCTGGGTGCCCTAACCCTGCTTAGTGTTAGTAGCAAATTGTATGCCATTCAGCTGATGTCACAGAGAATAGCTTGTTGTCCAAGGATTCCCACACATTTTGTGGCTAGCAGGAAGTGCATGAAGTGTTCTAAGCAATGAGAGTAGAATAAAGGAATAAAAACAGGGAGTTTTTCTTATTTATCACCCAAAGGTCCATCAACTGTGAGTGGATAAACAAAATGTGGTTGATTCATATAGTGGAATATTATTAAGCCACAAAAAGTAATTACTAATACATGCTACAACATGAATGAAATGTGTTAATATTATACTATCTGAAAGAAAACAGACACAAAAATTATAATATCATAGAATTCAATTTATATGAAAAGTCCAGGAAAAAGAAAATCCATAGAAAGTAGATTAGTGATTGCCAGGGACCAGAGGCACAAAAGACATTAGTGAATGCTAAGTGATATGGATTTTCTTTTGGGGGTTACAGAAATATTTTAAAATTAAATGTGATGACAGATGCACTATGCTGAATAAATAAAAACCCATGAACTGTGTAATTTAAATGGATATACTAGATGGTAGGTAATTTATATTTCTATGATGATGTTTTAAAAAAAACAAAACAACTTCTTGCCACCATAATAAACCCAATTCCTCAGCCTGAACTTTTGGTTTCCTAGTCTAGAGCCCCAGGAAACCCAACAGCCCACCAATTCTTCAACACTCCCAGCCTAGACACAGAAATTAAAACTGATCCGTTAACATTTTTTTCAATACTTAGACAATTTGTTGAAGAAGTTTGGTATCTATGGTTGCCCAGTCAAAGATACTTTCTGATAGTGCAATGTAAATAATTAAGACTGCACATCGCTTATGTTTGCCTTTGGATCCCCATCTTTAGAGCTCAGCCTCATAGCAGTATGAGAAGTGCTGACGATGCCTGTGGGGGAAATGCGTTGTTTTATGGATCCTACCAGGACAAGTCAAGTACGGGTGAGTCATTAATAGTGGACTGGGAAAATAAGGGCATTTTTTTTAAGAACAACTTTTGATTAACTCTGCTAGAGGAAAGATTCAGCTATTTTTCTATTCTCTCTATAGAAGCAGACATTGCAGAAACACTATTACATGAAACGGTTAACCAAGCACTATGAAGTCCCCAAATATAGAGATAAGTATTAGAAATTTAATGAGTCAGAATACTTACTATGTTTGACTTTGTGTTAAAGTATATATTGGCATTTTAAATTTAGCAATTTGTAGTTTATTATTTTTCTAATTATATATTGACAATAATATACATATTATTATAACTAAGTGAACACAATTTTGACTCTAAACCAAATCTTTCTTGATTTTGCTTGTTACATGTGGCCCCTTGCCTTCTTTTTCCTGTTATTCCATTTTCAATGAAAGCATTTAAAAACCTTTCTTTTCTTTAGTTATGAGAGTGACACGAAACAGCCAGAATAGGAATTTGAGTTATGAAATTGGGACAATGCAAACCATCACTTTTTCCTATAAATTGTAACCAATATCATAACTCAGAGTAACATGCATTTAATCTACTAACCTTCCAATCAATTCATCCACTTCAGGTGATACAGCATAGTAACAGCATGCAAAGTATAATATTTCAGTAGATTAGAGATGTCAAGAGGGACAGATTTTAAAACATACAATAAGAAAAACAAAAAACACTTGCATAGTCTTTGGTTTGGGGAGATTGTATTTGATATGCAGGCGTGGTTTATCTCTACCTAGTTACAGCTTGTGTGTGCTGAAATAAAAGGGAGGGAGTCAAGATAGGAAAAGTCAGATTTCTATATTCCCCTTCCTCTAATCTGTCACAGGCCAATGATTGGGTTAATAGTCTGGAGGAAAAGCTATCTTGTCAAAGTAAACTGAACTTTCATCACACCTAGATCCCAGAGTCAATGAGTTGTCAAAAAAACGAAAGAAAAGGAAAACAATTCTCTAACGATCTTTCTTTTTATCTTGTGGAGCACCTGCTTCCTCAAATGATGCCAAACTGACTGACAGCAGGTAGTTTCTAAGAAAAACCAGCTGCTTTTCTTCCCCAGGCTCCTCGTGCCTTTACTGAGCCCTTGGCATGGGATTGTAGAGCAGGAAAAGTCAATAGTGCCTGCTGTCAACACAATGTGCCTATGTGCATTTTTAAAGGCTCTGCTTTCTTGAAGTTTAGTTGTCAGGAACCTTGCTTTTAAATAGATGTCAGTGTCAATATGTGCTGCTTCCCACTAATGTTAAGAAATGGCCGCAAAGAGCAGGATCAGATGCTGTGTCAGGAGGCTGGCAGTGCTGATACTTATTGGCTGCCCACCCATCAGGAACGTCTTTAGAAACTGAGAAGACTTGGAGGAGAAGGACTCTACTTCAGCTTCTTTCTCAAAATTTTCTTATTCTCATCAGTGTATATTCTTTACATAAATACAATCTATCAGAGAGAGAGAGAGACTAGAGATACACCAAAGTATATTCGTTGCACTAGATGTCGAGTGTATTATTGATCAGATGCATGCCAAACTAAGGGCTCTCCATAATAGCTTCTACATTTTATAACAGACTGAATTATTTCAGAGACAGAAACACCAGGCTGTCAGCTTCTGCAGATGATATGTTTTTCCTGTTTAAAACAGTCATCATTCACTACGTACATACTTTCCCCAAACCATGTATGGATAGGGTTTTTTGGAAAGAAGGTATAATTTTGCAAGTTTTTTTTTTTTTTTATTTTGTGCAGTTAGTCAACTTAAATTGGCTTCATGTTTTTTAAAAGGCAGATTGAATTAATTAAGAATTTGAAATGATTTTTAGCATCAACATCTCAGAGTCTCAACAATAAAATATTAAATTAGATTCATTTATTGTCTCTTTTCTAGTTAAATATGCAATTCTTTGTGATTGATGTATTAGAAATACATTAACTTCTTTACTAACCAAGTGTTTAAATTCTAGTATCAGCTGGGCACTGAAGGACATGAAAATTAAAGTGAGTAAAAACTGTAACAGGAATGTAGAAGTAGCCATGGGGCACCAAAATAATCATTAATTGTGTCAGAAAAATAGAGAACTTTGTGAAGGAGACTGACCTTTGAAAGATGATTGGAATTTCTATAGTTGGAATTTCTATAGTTGGAGGGTGGTAGGAGAAGTATTTTACACAGAGTAACTGGTATATGAACATTGTGAGCACTGAAGTTATAAACACCAGGTGAATTAGAAAAATCATAAGAGATATGGAGTAAGGAGGGGAAATGGGTCATGTAGTTGGGTCAGTAAATAAAATACAACCAAGATATAATGCCACAACAGGTCTTTATTAAACATGTACAATTATGGCTTTCTGAATTTATCCATTCATATATCAGTCAGTTTTTAAACAAATACCAGTTGAGATCCTACTGTTGGCCAGGTTGTGTTATAGGCACTGGGGGTGCAATAGTGAAAAAAATAAATTTCTTGGGTTTTTTTGGTGGAGTTAACATTTCAGGATAGGGAGATAGAAAATGAATGAATAAAAACAACACGAATATCAAGTGAAATCACTGGCAAAGAGGACAAAAGCCAGGATAATAGGATAGAGATAGTGATTTTATACTGTGGACAGAGCAGACCTCCTTGATGATGACATTTGACAAAATCTAAAAGTGACAAAGTCAAGATCTAAATGTAGGTAAGGGCAAAAATGTTCCAGATGGAGAGAAAAATCAGTGCCAAGGCACAGGAAAAAACAACCATCATTTTCTTGGGCCTCCCTGGTGGCACAGCAGTTAAGCACTGCGCTGTGGAGCTGTCGGCAATGGCGACGTGAGTTCGATGCCTGGCCAGGGAGATTCCCACATGGCGCAGCAGACCTCTCCTGCCTCGTCCGCTGCTCTCCTCAGCAGTGTATTTCGGTTGACCTGCCTGTTCTGCTCCCTACTCTGTCTCTGGTGAACCCTCTCACCGCCCCACACCTCTGACCTGTACCGCAGCTTGTATGCATAAATAAATAAATCTTAAAAAAACAACAACAACATCATTTTCAGTTTTCTTATCAAATGAAGATATTCTATTACATAACCTCTGGAATCTATACTGATATTTATTGTCTCTAAATTTCCATGACAAGCAACATACTGTGGTAAGAACAAAAAAAAAAATCTAAAGTTTTAAGAAAAAGGGAAACTTTTATTTTTCCATAGAATAATGGTTTTCTAATAGTTCTGAAAATGGGGTGGAACTTTTTGGTGAAGCACAGGATTCATGTAAAAATGTTTCATTATACTTGAATAGAAATTCTTTAAGACTATATTAGCCATAGTCATGTAATTTCATACACTCAGTAAGTACTTCATTTATATTTCTGCTAACTCTCCAGATGGTGTTATTTAAAAGTTTATGTCAGCTCAAGTAGAAAAACATTGACTAAATTCCAATAATTGGCAACAAGATTAGACCTATGTCTAGTTTTTATTTCCTTAGGAAGAATAAGAGAAGTTTAAAAGCATGCCGTCATTGGGAACATTTGTCTAAGCAAATCAAATTCAAAATATGAATATTGTGGGACAGTGGCACCCAAGACTTGACAGCTTATCTATGCTCAAAAAATGAGAAGACAGCTCTATACTGGTGGACTATGGGAGATTTGCTAGTGGGTATCCTATGGTGTCAATACCTGATGGAGAGGATCCTAATGTTACTGCAATTAAAAGAATAAATAAATTATAAAAATAAAAATTTATTCAAAATATAAAGAAAAAAAGACAAATTATCATTGTCCAATTAAAATTCCCAGCACAGATAAGTTATAGAGTGTTCAGGGGAAATTTCAATATATCCATAAATTAAATCAAACTAATAGGCATTTTTCTTTTACAAAGTAATACAATTGAGATTTTTAAAACATATTCCTTACAGTACGTACTGATTAGAAGTAAAAGTTCAAAATGATATCGTTCACAGCATCTTTGGTGTCTTGTTTTACTAAAAGTTAATGGCTCACTTTTAGAAATATTTAAGGGAAGATTTCCAATTTAAGTATAGTTTAGTACCTTTCCATGAAATCACTATCATTTGTTATAAATGTTCCTATTGGTTTTCTAATAAGATGATAGTCTTAGTGTCTGATAGCCAACATAAGCTTGGGTATTACACACCACTAAATGAAAATCAACTCCAAACCACTTCTCTTATTAGAAGGGAAGAAGTATGCTGAGGGAGACTAATGTTTCTAATAGATAAATGGATCTGCCATACAACCCAGAAATTCCAATTCTACCGAAAGAACACACACACACAAAAACACTGATTCAAAGAGAAACTTGTGCTCCCATGTTCATAACAGCACTATTTACAATAAACAGAATATGGAGACAACCTAAGGTCTCCCAAACAGATGAATGGATCAAGAAGATGTAGCATGTTCGCACAGTGGAATACTACTTAGAGATTAGAACAAAACAAAACAAAAAGACAAACTCAAGCTATTTGGGGCAACATGGAAGGAGCTGGAAGTGACATGCTAAGCAAAATAAGTCAGAAAGAGAAAAGCCAATACTAAATATTGTCACTTACACATGGAATATAGTGAAAAACAGAAACAAGACAAACAAAAAACTCCCCAGAGGATCAGACAAAGCCATGCTTAAAAACTAGCTCTTGAAAACTGATTATAGAATTGAGGAGTCCAGAGGGGGAAGGTAAGAGGATGGAGCGCAAACAAAAGGGGGAGGGAAATCAATTGATGATGGTGGTGGGCTATGGTAGTAGCACGTGAGAGGGGGATCCTATGCTCCACAAAATGCAAGTAACTAGGTAAACCAATTAGAAAAAATGTATTTTAAACACACTGTAACATTTGTGTTGTTTCTTTTCCTGTGTTATTAAGGATGCAAATATTTTTTTATTCAGGAAATTTGATAGCATGCTGAATAAAAGTTCTATTTCAGACGTTATGCATATGTTTTTGGATTATGTGGTCCCACAATAATTTCTCTGGCTTCTGAAGAGGGTGCATGTAAATACTGATTAGCCTTTAAATATTTGTATCTGAGCAAGGCCTAGTCATTTCTATAGTTTCTGTTTAAATGCTACTATCAAGGACTTGACCCTATCAGTCATGATTATCAGAGAAAAATTTAAGTATTAGGAACAAAGATTTAAAATTTGATTTCTACCTCTGCCTCCATGGTTAAGATATACTCATTTGGTTGATATTTTTAATACATTTATTCTGTAAAGATATTTGTGAGTCAATAGTTAAATTCTTTGTGCCATATGAAATATGTGAAATAGAATATACCCACCAAGACATTATAATCTATGAATGGTGTAGATATGAATATTGCCCATAAGAAACCTTTGTTAATTGGGTTTCCTCAATACAGAACTATACATGAAAGGAATATGAAAAGCACAGCATGGTGAACATTAAATTAGGTATGCATGGCTGTAAAATCACAACTTACCTGGAATACATATAATTGTTACAAATTTCTGATTATTTCTATTTCTAAGAATTATTTTAATTATTATAAATCTGTCTCTAGCTCAGTTTTCAGACCAATATTATCTCCCTAAACCTATATAATCTCCTATAATATCTCTTATAATACTTCAAAAATGAAGTAATGTAGGAAAGCATTCATCTGGCTTCCTGGTAAATAAATATTAGACATCAAAGACTCATACTTGTACTATAGAAAGAACATGGAGAACAACTGAGATAATTTACAGTTTGCTGCAACCACAACTCTTAGGCTCTCCTGAAATAAAAGTCTGTATATACTTGACTCAATAATGGGTTTTAAAATTGCAATGTTATTGATAATTATGAAATTAAAAAAAGTTATAAAGCTACTTTTGTAGCCCTTTTGTTAAGAGTGATACATCAAGTGGTCCTCCCCACCACACTAAGAGGTATTCCCTCACATTTTTACATATGAGAAACCAGATATTCAGAATGGATTGTTGTACACAGCCCAAATTTCAAATCTAATAAATAGCAGAGTCAGGACACAGAAGTTAAAGTAATATTACACATAAAACATGCATTTGAGTATTCTAAATAAACTTATGTAAATATGTCCTGATTAATATCGTTTATAACACATCTTTGTTAATAAGTGGTTGGCTTGTGAAAAATTAGAAAGTAATATGTGTATAAATGTGTATATATACATGTTATATACATATTTTCTGTCAATAATTATATGAGGAATTATTTAGTTCACTAAACATTAATGATTTCACATAATAAAATTATTCTTTTATTTCCATTTGTGGGTATAAATTTTTTTATAGATGAAAAACATGGAAAAATTCCTTAAAATGGCTCAACTCATTTACCTCCCACCATGAAAATCTAGCTTTTAAAAGTCATTTGAAAGAATATGAAATATATAATCAATAGTTTGAACTTTATATTCATAATGCATCTCAGAATATAAATCAAACTAGCTACAAAGTGTGCTTAAATGCTTAATAAAAAAGATTGAGATGGATATAAAAATAAAAGCAAAATAAGGTGTAGCTTTTCCTAGAACCATAACCTAAATTTGACACTTTTTTCTCAGCAGTTCCTACTTAGTATTAATGTGGGAACAAAATGATAGTAAACTGCTGTATCACAAGTAAAATATGAAAACTAGTAATTAATAATAAAAAAATAACACTCAGGCATTATCTACTGTCTCAATAGTAGAAAAATAATGAAAATATTCAGAGAGTAATGAGGATATTAGGAATTCTCAAACATGAAATCATAAAGGGCAGGCATAAATTAATAAAGAGGAAACCATTTTTCTAGTAAGAGAAGCTGAACGCAGAGGGAACAATTGCCTTGGCTATTATTGACATAACTTCATAAAAATTAGGGAGTTTATAATGCTATCTAAAAATACTTGGTTATGCCTGATTCAAAAAGCGTTGTTGTAAAATACCAGTCTTTTAGCAAACAGAAAAAATGGAATACAGGTACAAGATAATTACATGGAACTAGAAATAAAGAGATGTTGAATTTATATTTATTTTGCTCTTATACTAAAAAACCCAAATCCACACTCTTTGGAATGACTACACAAATTCCAAATTGCACTCATATTCATAAAGAAGTATAGCTATGATGATTTAAGCAACTACTAAGCATTAAAAAAAATATTAAGATGGCTTAAAATAGATAGGTGGATATCACAGTAAGTAGAACAAAACCTGAATTTGAGTTGTCTTTAAAAAACTGAGATGATTTTGAAAGAAAACCAGCTTGCATTTAAAATAATCTTTGATCTATTGAATAGTCATGTAATATGGTATGCACCATTTTAAATGTCTTATAGATGCTGCTTTAATTTTCATAATGGTCTGAGTATTTAATGATTCTGTTAAAGAGGAATCAGTGAGATGCAGAAAACCTGGGTCTCATTCCAAATCCCCCAACAGGTGAGTGGGATGTTTTGACATAAATATCACATAGTGCATTATGTAAGTGATTCCCTAAAGAGATTAATACTTTATTATCACTGATACATTGCATTCATAAAAAGTAATACACAGTATCTGTTGAGTACAATATCATCTCTAAATGCTTTTTTGTCTAGCAGTGTGTTCAATTTTTTTAAAATATATATTTTTATTGTTATTTATGTCTTTTACATTTTGTATTCCCCTTGGGTAGCCCACCACCAATTCACCCGTGATCCATCTCCATGGTCCCTTGTGTTCTTTTCTATTCCATTTTGTGCCCTTTTCCTTCCCTCCCTCCGCCTCCCTCCTCCCCCCACCACTGATTGTCTCTCTCCCACCCGGACTCCCTATAGTCCTGTTATAAGTGAAACCATTCGATATTTTTCTCTTTCTTTCTGGCTTATTTCACTGAGTATGATCCCCTCTAATTCCATCCACGTCGCTGCAAATTGCATGTGTTTATCTTCTTTCCATGCTGAATAGTATTCCATTGTGTATATGTACCACATCTTCTTGATCCAATCATCTATTTTTGGACATCT
>PVIJ01014141.1:0-42090 GCA_004024925.1 Scalopus aquaticus | reverse complement strand
CTAATTCCATCCATGTCGCTGCAAATTGCATGTGTTTATCTTCTTTCCATGCTGAATAGTATTCCATTGTGTATATGTACCACATCTTCTTGATCCAATCATCTATTTTTGGACATCTGGGTTGCTTCCATACCTTTGCTATTGTGAACAGTGCTGCAATGAACATACGGGTGCATGTATCCTTTCGGATTAGTGTTTTCATTCACCTTTTTCATCAGAACTAATTGCTCATCTTTTTTAAAAGATGAGAATATTTTCTGCTAAAGAAAAACTATGAGAAAAAATTTTAATTAGTTGTATTACCCTCTATATTAATATCTGGTGTCTATTTGTTGTTGGCTTGGAAAAGCAGTAGTTTAAACTGGAATCTGCCTTAACAAAGTTTTGCTTAATATTACCAAACCCTCATCATTGGTTGTGTGTCTTTGCTGTTCTACAATGGTACATGGAAACTTCCTGGACTCCTAGACTCAGGCAATTATACAAAAACATAAACAAGAGAAAGTTATCTAATAACACTGGACAGTTCAACTATTTGCTTCAAAAGTAAGACAGTATCATTCAGACTATAAATTCAGTATTTGTTATCTTGAGTATAGGATAGTACTATCAACCACCATGAGCAGGAAATTCAGCTACTAGGAATACATTTTCACAGAGCCATCCTTATGTTCTCACCAGATCCTGCTTGTGACTCATAGCACACATGTGAAAGACATCTGATCTGTGCTGGCTGGAAGAGCTAAAGCAGCTGGACTGTACAAAGGTTTAATTTGTGATCCCATTCACATTAGAACCAGGTTCTAGGGAAATGAGCTAACCAGGCACAGACTAAAGTGACCAAAAAGAAAAAAAAAGAATAAATATATATTTGCCTTTGTCTAGAATAGAAGTGGAATTCACAGCCCCCTCAATGACTCTGGGTTCTATCTACAGGCTTGAGGAGATCTGTGACCTTCCTAAAGCAGCAGACAAAATACTGTTGTTGTTTTTCTCTTTTCTGAGAAAGGAACAATAGCTTCTCATCAGATCCCCAAAGTGGTCCATTATCCAAAACGATTAAAAATGATTGCTTGTGAAAAGTATAATTAACATAGTTGATTCTATTTTCTACAAAATTATCTGGCACAATAAATACAGCTTTACATCTTACATGCTCAGAATTATGCCCATCTGACTCAGTGCAAAGTACATTTCTATACTTTTTAGATTTACACATGAGTATCTATTTCTATCTTTTTTTAGGCATATTATATCAGTCAGAATTTGATCAGAAAAAATGTAAGTGATCTAGTTAATGGATTTATTATGGACTAAGACTTGTATGCCATTGTTTAATCTGGTAAAGAAGTCTATGTTGAGTCCAAAGCTACCAGACTGACAGATACAAAGAAAATCTACATGTGAAAATACAACAGAGCTGTAAGCAACTGTAAGCCACATCTGTCTCCGGTTGTCTTCACTCTTGATAATGGATATGACTCACAGGTGAAGTTGGCATCCTTCATCATAGAGCTAGAACCAAACTACATAGAAAGTTGAAGAAGGAAATTTATCAAGGGGTTCAGCAGTTTGGAGAAACTGAATGAGGAGATGCTGTGGGAAAGAGAGGACAGATGTTTCACATCAACAATGTGAGCCAGCAGAGCATGACAATTGTAAGACCTGTGGTAGTTCTTGGCACCCTACCTGACCTTTAGAATGCAGAAATAACCACTATTTCACATCCACCGTTCAAACCTCATAAAAGTGTTTCATGAAGAAACCACAACCTAAAGTCAGTAGAATTTTATAAAATTAGTTCCAACTTGGTTTAGCTGACACAGTTTAAAACTACCAAAGTAATTAATAGATACAGGCATAGAAAAAAAAAAAAGGCTTTTACTTCTCATAGCGATAAAATGAAGATAGTTAATTTTTAATCTCTTCCTTCAAGTTATTTTAAACCATTATTTGTAATACTTTAACATTTAAAAGCTATAAGCAGTGTCCCATTAAGCACAGGCACCAATGGAACATCCAAGTATAGCAAATTAATATAGAATGAGTCAGAGCTAGCATCTAGTATTAATAAATGACTAATATCAATAATAATCAAAACTATCCAAAAAAGCAAGAAAGAACACTAAACACAATAGGCAGTAGAGAGTTGAGTAATGTAACAAAATATACTCAATTTTTAACCAATTTCTGGGAAAACAAATACCACTTAACTACCTAAACAGTTTCTGTTCTTTCAAGTCGTGTGAGGAGCAAAGGCAGACCCATTATGTAAATTCTAGAGGAAAAGCTACTATAAATTAAAATTACTTTGAATGTGATTTTATTCCCAGTCAATTCTAACATTAAGTTGAAGAGTCAATTTTGAGAGGATGTAAAAGTAAAAAACCACTTTGTGCTGTATTGTATTTTGTAGCAATCAAATGCATAATTTAAAAAGCAAGTCTAAAGGATATTACTATCCAATACAGTACAAACATTCTGTTTTTAGGACAACTGCCCTAAAAACATCCTACTTGGAATCATCACAATATTTTCTTCTCCAGAACTCAGTGAAGAAGCTTCTTCTCTTGACAATCTAAGTAGCTTCTGTATTTATCCAGAGTTATTCCCCATCTAGGGTTTTGAGCCACAGGTAATTGCACAATAACCTAAATGGATATATTATTTAAAAATCAATGATCAAGGTTATTGAAATCAAAACTATACCTAGCATATTCTGTACTATCCCAAATTATATCGGATTCTACTAATTCATAGTGATGAACAGATCTGTAATTATTCTATCTACCCCAAAGACAAGTCTGAAATTATAAAAATAAAATAGCAAGTAATCTCTCTGCATGGTAATTTAACTTATTCAATAGACTTAATCAGGAAAATTCCATTTATTTATATTATTTGTATATTCGTTCTGCATTTGCAACTTCAATGAAGCATTTTTTTTAAGAATCCTGGTGACTTATTTCCCACCTAGTTAAATAAGGCACATTCACTTTGTAAGAATATCACTTAGATGCATTATATAGACTGATAATTAAATGTTCATTAAATAAAAGGTGGTTCTTTAGATATGCACAAAGGCTTGATCTGAAGCATTTTTTTTTCACTTAAAAGAAACAACACTACCTTTATGTTAGAGTGTTTCAAGAAAGCTTTTTTAGTTAAAAACTGAATTGTGTAAAATCACTCTATCAGAAAGAATGTTTCCACAATGGGCAATTTAATTTCTGTTAAAAGACACCTTTAAGAGATCTTGCAGATGACCTTGCCTTGTACTCGTGAATTATTCCAGTACCCAAAGTATCCTTTCAAGAAGGACAATGATGACATTATGGTTTTATTGCTACTCAGGCAAATAATTATTTTTCCCTTGAAGATTTTTTTTATTCACCTGTGTATTAAGAGGACTGGTTATGTAGGCAGGAATTCAGACTAGGAGAGTCACACAAGTCAGAATAAGCTGCATTAGTTAGAATTTCTAATCCTTTAGCAGAGTAATCTTTACACCGATGTACTTGGGTTTATCTTTAATTTTCAGTCATCAAAAATAGGGGTCTCTCACTAGGTCTCAACACGAGAACAAGCATCGTGTTATATCACAGAAGAATCTAGGTAGAGGCATTTTACTTCACAGACACATTTAATATATTCATATATTTTTAAAAATATGAAAATTTTTATGGAAATCTTGAAAGTAAATTTTAAACAGTTAAGTTACTCAAGTTTCACTATCAGCTCCACTGGGATGATTCCCCAAGACTTCTGATGTTTCATAAATAACAGTTAAATATTGCAGCTCTCAAATACTCACTAATTTTGAAACTGAATCAATGTCCTACTTATCACATCTGATGTTAAATTCCTTGAATTCTCATGTACTCATGTATTCACTGCATTCCCTGTGTTGACATTTTTTAACAGAAATTTTACAGCTATGTTGTATTTGGCTTAGAAGTGTCCAGACTTTTTAAAGAACAATTAATATTTTAAAATTCAAAGAGCATCTATAATTCTGTTTTAAAATAAATCTTGACATAGGATTATTTCTAAAATCAAAATATTAGAGATATGTTAATCATTCCAGATTAACATAGGATATTCTTTCATAGAATCCCAGTAGTGGATTGTCTGTCATTGTCACTTAAATGAGCACCATTCTTCAGATAATTTTCTTACTATTGATTTTCTCTCAACATCCATGTTAACATAAATATCTTCCATTTCATTTTCCAAAGGTTTGACACTTAAAAAGCAAGCATGAATTCCACCCGGCGAAAGAAGTGACAGGAGGAATAGGTTCTAAAATCACATCAAGAGGTAAAAAGCATGTAAGGCCAAATACGAGCCTTGCCAATCATTAATTCCTCATCTTTTGGGAGACACATCTCCAGTCTGACATAGCCATGTCTTCTCCTCATTGGATCGGGAGGGTTTTTTATTTATTTTTATTTTTCTCCTTTCTTCAAATGAATAGTCGATGAGATGGTTGGCTTATATTTAGAATCCATCTGATACAAAGATTACGTATTTTGAAGAACTAGAGACACCCACAACTCAGCCTGCCATGCATTTTACACTTTGAGAAGCAGAACTGATGCTAACAGAAAGAAAGCTAGATTTCCCATCCATAGTCATACACATGGTACACCCGATTTAAGCAGAATAGCAGTCTGAATCTAGTACAGTATTTAACTGATTATTTTTCTGTGTGTTTTTACTCTTTAACTTAATTTCACTTGAGGTAATGCCCAGTGATACAAATTTATTTCTGATTTTCAACATGTCATGTTTATGCATAGTATTCAAGATACAGCAGGCAACTCTCCTCTGTATCAGGAAGTCAACATATGAGGATTGAGTGAATTCCTAGAAACTTTCAGAAGATGAACACTGTCAAGGCAGAACAGCGTATGTACCTTGGACAATAGTGGGACATGTATTCCCTTGTTAGAAGTCTTTTTATGTCTGGTAATAAGCTGGAAAGAGGTAAATTCAATTTACATTTACAAATGATACATTTCACCTTTCATTGCATAAAGTAGTTTTGGTGTAAATCACAAAATTATGTCTTATCTGTCATATATATTTCTATGTCTAATCACCTCTTCAATTTAGAGAAACATACAGTTAGATTCGGGCAGCATTTCCCAGACACAGCTGTCATAAAAATGTCATAGTAACCTTGCCGTATTTGTAATATTGGTTGCTTAGTATTTCAACAAAATTCTTTTTCCTATTTTATTTTCTAGCCTCTCACTCTCTAAAGTAATCAAGGCTAACGATGTTGGTCTGCCACTATAGGATGAATGCATTATCCATCACTTTTGCCAACCAAAGAGGAACCTTTCTTACCAAACATCATTTTATATTTTATTTTTTGTATTTACTTCTAGTAATAAAATACATTCTCTGAATTAGAGCTCCTTAAGTATTTAACAGTTAAGTGAGGCACAAATACTTTTTTTCTTATGAGACATAGTAAGAGCATCAGCGAGAATGAAGAATTTACATGCTCAGTAGCCCAAAAGCAACTATGGAAGAAGGAATAGATATTAAAATCACAGGACATGAATTAAGATGAATATATCACAAGTACTTCTTTCATAAAGTAAAATGATAAGCTCTGCACTGGAACTTTTCTTTTCCCCCCAGAACACTGCATTACTGAAATACTTCACTGGCATTCTAGGAACCAATATTTGAATATGATACTGAAGATACCTGTCATTGACAATAGCGGTATCATCACAAAACTCAAGTGTGAAATGAAGTTGGTAGATAAGCAGTTTTCTTTTCAATTACAGTTAAGTTTTATCTATATGGTGGATAAAGCCTGTATTTTATAGACATATTTTGAGCCACAGAAGCTGTAACTATAAAACTATTGATAATTAAAGGTAAAAAGCAAGTAAATGTAACCAAAGGCTATTTAAGAATATTTACTGTTTTACTGTTTTAAAAAGGAAGTAAATGTAACCAAAGGCTATTTAAGAATGTTCACTGTTTTAATGAATTAAAATGAACTGTTTTACAGAAAAAAGTGTGATTTTTGAACGTGCACACAACATAAATCATACAAGCGAAAAGGATAGACTCTGAAAATCGCAGTGGGTGCAGAGGTACATAGATTAGACTTGCTCTTCACAAATTTTGATCCTGATTTCAAGTTCTATCCCCACACATGACAATGCTGTTCAGATGTTCATTACGACCAGCAAAGACAAATACTGAGATTATAAAATCAGATTTGTGCTTGGTTTGGTTTGTGACTATTAAAAATAAACTGCTTTCTAATACTGTGAAAATCACAATTTCCAATACTGCTGATTCGAATCCCAAGTCTATTTCTCTTTAAAGTACATATGTATTTCAAGACTACTATCCATGGATGTTATGTTTGTCCCTCTCCACAACTGATATTATATGAGTTAGTGAAAGCTTATTTCTCAATCAATAAGCCATATTTTATATGCAAGCATATAAAATACTGATAAAGAATTCCAAGAAACTCTCCAAATCAAATTGTGACACGCTATCAGTGAAAAGCAGACAGAATCCGTAAACCCTAAATTTAGGGAATATTTTTTATACCTCATAATTTAAGAATATTTCAAATACTGTGGGATTGTTACCTGTCCATAAAAACTGTTTTAGTTTAGAGGGTTCATGACATTTGGTGTCATTTCTGACAACACACAAGTTTTTGTTTTATATTTGTTTTTATCTCCTGTCCCTGCTTTCCCCCTGCACTATTGATTACTGCCACACATTTCTTTACAACAGAAGAGGTTTAAAAAAAAAGTTGCAACATTACGGTTACTAGAATCTTTGCTTTATTTCTTAAGTCAACAAATATATCCTTTATTTCAATTGTGGCAATCTGTCAGTCCATGTAGTAAACTCTTCTTGGGATCTTAAAGAAGAACCTTAAAAGCTTTTATTCTGATATATTCTTTAAAGAACTAGAATCAAACATTGAGAGACTGTGAACACTGTACACAAATTATATTTTTGTTAGTATTGTAAAGAGTAAAATCAGTTAAGCATATTGTCCTGAATAATTTCATATTAAACTTTTGACTTTACAGATCAACTCCTATTTTCCTTTTCAGAAAAGGCACTCTGAATTTTACCATTATGATCAAAGCTTTTCATTCACTACTACGTTTACTGTAGTCTTGTATCAAACTTCCCCACGTGGACAAACTTCAAGCAAAGCTTTACTGCCTTTCTTTGTGCCTTGTTCCTCTGAATAAAAAAGTAGATTATTTGGTTGTAAATAAAAATCCCTATTTAAGGTGTGGTAACTCTTACCACAATATCAACACTAAATATAATAAATAGGATTATACATGCTTTTAGGAATTACTCATGGCATAATTGTTTTTTCCTTTTCAATGTTTTCAATGTTCCCTCTTATTCCACACAATTATAAAAAAAATATGGAAATTACAGAAAAATTTTATCAAATTAGAATTACAGAAAACATATACTACATGGAGTTGACACTGTTTGCAATAACGTTTAAATAATTATTAATATTTGGGGAAAAGAGCATTTTCCAAAATATTCAAAATACAGAAACCTCAAAATTGGCTTTAGTCATATCCTTGCAATATTTCAGAAGGAAAAGAAAAGCCTATAACCTAAATCCCTGAAATATGCTTTGAATGTGAAATAAGTATTAATAATAAGGGATAATTAGTGCAAATGATAAGTCATGTCACGTCTGTTAAGAAAAAAGATACCTTCCTTTCAGTGGGTGAGGTATTTCTTTTATTCTGTTTATATTCAAACATTAAATAAGAATAACAGTTTTATCACAGGTGTGTGAATTTGCCTAAACTGTGGGATGAAATACCAAAATCATTTTAATAAAGTGAAAAGTAGGACATACTAGAGTTAAGGTTGAGTGTATAATTATCATGTTTACCATATTTTTGATGACATGAAGCAAACAACTATGTTTAGACATACATCTGTTTCAAACAACACTAAATAGTGCTATCGCTAAAAATACTCTTCAAGAGTACACAGGATTCTGAAGAAAATAATTGTTTCTTAAAATTATCAACACAGCCTTCTATATTATGTGTTATGACCTGCCATCCTCACTTCAAACAATTTTTTGACTTCATGCTTTCTCAAGCATAATAACTAATGACATGAGTTTTCATCATTATCATTATCACTTCATCTACAAGGAAAAAAGATCATTACATATCCAATTACTTTATTTACGTCATCAGGGTAGTGCCTAACCTTGTTTCATAATTCTTTACTTTAAATATCAATCAATAATTCCCCTATGATTGCTGTATGAGGAATTTAGAAAAATAAGATCATGCCAAATTCTTCGGAATCACCCAGTGATCATAGGTGCTTTAGTTACCATTTTCATTGACTTAGAAAAATTTTGTTAATTATTTATATACAGACTTGGCCTTCTTTTCATTCTCAAGGAATTTATTTCTTGGAGAACACACCTTTGTGATTCTTTTAAATTTTCAAGATAATTGAAGACTCTCATCTGTATTCAAGAAATACATGGAAGTTAGTGGAATTCTTAACCTTGGTTTACAAGCGAAATTTAAGTCATCACTATACAGCAAGAAATTTACTATAAACCTACATTTTTCAAGTTCCTCAGAATTCTTTGTAAGACATCAAGAGTTCATAATTGGTATGTTTCTTAAGAACCAGACAAGCCATAAATCAATCCTCAGATAAAAAAATTCCATCCTTCAATAAAAGTAAAAAAGATTTTAGTTGTACTTTTATTCACTGGGTGATTTTTTTTTCTCCTTTGCCATATTCTTGTTTCAATTCACATTCTTCCACATCTTCCTAAATATTTCATAAGCAGCAGCTCTTCAAGTTAAGGAAAGTTTCTATGTGTATATTAGGTCACACCGTATGGTTATCTGTGTAGCATAGAGAAGGTTGGGGTACAGGAGCCCTTTCCTTATGCACCCTTTTGAAAAAGTACTACTTTTTGTAACTAGTAACTTTTATAAACGTGTTGTAACTGTATAATTGACAGACAAAAAGAGAACCATATTTTTATTGCTAAATATTGATTAAATTCAAATCTATATTTATAAACTATGTATCAGGAAGAAAGGCTACCCACAACACAGTGTGAAACAGAGGGCATTGCCTTCGCCTTCTAAGGGCTCTATACACCCCTCCCTAACTTTCCTCCTTACTGCATGCAACCACTATCATAAATTCATTTTTATCACTCCCTTGCTTTTGAAAAACATTCTGTCAAATTTTTGAATCTCAAATCAAGATTTTGTTTAATTTTTAAATGTTTTCATGTAGGATGGAAATAGATATTTTATGGCATTTTCTGCAACTTCCAAGAGTTATCAATGTTGTTAAAAACAAAAACAATGCTGTAACTTATTATTTTCACTACAACATAGTATTCTATTATACAAATGAACCATGGTTTATTTATCCATTCCACAACTCCTAAGTTCTCTGTCATTGTTTCCAGAACTTGCTGTCATAAACCATAGTGTTATGAACATTCCAACATAGATCCCTTGCACACATAGGCCAGCATTCTTAAACTATTTCATATAGATGAGCCCTTTGGCACTTCCTAGAAACTGATACCCCTTTATCCTCTAATGGTTTAAAGAATCTATACATTTAAAAATCAATAAATAAAACAAAATACATATGGTTAAAATCAATTATCTGAAAATACAATGAAAATACTTTAAGTGTGTTATAGTAATAACTTTTATTAACCCATTAAATATTAAAATCTAGCAATGTATCATTGCTGATGTAATTTGAATGAAATAATCAGTATAAATTATATTTATGAATTTTATAACTGTAAAGTGATATGACTATAATTTCTTTGGTGAGAAATCCTAGCTATTTCTCATACTACTGCAGACTCTCTCCTTCACTCATAATTAAAGAAATGCTAAATTTCAGTTAGAGGTTAATGAAAATAAAGATGAAGTGTTTTTCCCATTTAGAGAAATCAATCCATGTAACTCTTGCGTATACATGAATCTCAGTTACAAAAACCTCTGACTATAAAAAGAATGTTACTAAATGATTCTAAATTATTTTCCAAAAATATCTTTAATTTATACTCTCACAATTCTTATATAATGAGTTAAGAGTTTTCATTGTTTCATATCATTTCAATACTTGCTATTGTCAGACAAAATTTTAAACCATCTCACTGAAGTAAAAGGAATATTATGATGGGTTTAATTTTAGTTTTTGTGATTTTTATGATACAGGGAGTCTTACTGCATGCTATTTACCATTTTTCTATCTACTTCTGTTCATGTTTTTGTCTATATTTCTTACCAATTTGTGAGAGTTCCTTATATTCTCTGCATTTTTATCCAAAAATCAGTGATTCACCACATCAATGAAAGGAAAGGTAAAAATGATATGTTCATACCAATGTCAAGAAAATGTTTGATAAGATTCAACATTCATTTATGAACTACTTCTTGTCCACCTATTTTCCTACATATCTCTCTCTTTTCTAAGTCTTCATCTCTATTTTGTGAACACTCAATAAAAAGTCTTTTTGCTTCTGAAAGGTTAATGCAGTGTAATTGTATATGTAAATGAGGTTTAATTGAAAGAATATGAGGTTAATGGCTATAACGTCTAATATTTTAAAATTACAGGTAAGCAGGCTAACTATAAATAGTCCGCTATTTATGTAATGGCTTAGAGTGGAATCAAAAATTTCACTAAGAGCTTACTTCTCAAATACCAACTTCTGGTACTACAACAAAACTTGTTTTATTCCTGATAGTCTTTTTGCAGAATCATTTCCATATTTGTCATTCATCACTATCCCCAAATGTAAGGCACTCTTCTAGACAAATGATTAGTCTAGTGATTTATAAGACTACAGGAAGAAACAAAGTGACTTTATTTACTTCAATTTGTACAGTCATACATGAAGTCTGTGACATCATCACCTTCTACTGTGCTACTTTACACATCACAAAATATCCTATTAAAGTTAAGACTGAGAGTGTTATTCTATTCTCAGTATAATATCTCCTCAAACATTCTCTAGCTATGAGATTTTTGGTGTAATATTCTTGTAAAAGAATGAATAAATAAAGGACAATGTCCTTATATAAAGTTAGTAAAGATATTCTAACAGTCTATACCAGGCAGGATCCTTTTCATACACACTATTCCCAGAAACCCATTTTGCCTTGTGCAAAATGTAATAAGGAAAGATATGGTTTAAGCACAACACTTGGTGATATTTAAGGTATTTAAAAATTACCTCTAGTACTCGAATTGCATAAAATCTAAGATGATTTATGACTTGCTGTATCTGTTCAACACTATATTTCTTGTTGTATATTCTAATAATGTTCCTACTCTAAAATGAGGTTAGGAAATTCTTTAGAACATTTTATTTTTCAAAGATAATTGTTGGCATTATATATCATATCAACCATAGAATTGCCCGAGTTTAAATATTTATTTCTGTGCAAGCCTCTTACTGTGCCCACTGGATCATTTACCTTTGTCAAGGATACCACATTTGCATTTTTATTAGTAGCAATATGGTGGGATGTGTACATGCATTTAGTTCTTGCTTTTTGAGAGTTATTTCATGGAATACTCCCAAGAGCCCTATGAAAAGGTACTATCTTTTTTTTTTCACAGCTTACAAAAAACTGTTCCAAATCTAATTTTCTTACGCTGCAGAGTCAGAGCTTCTAAATACAATACAACCACTTACTGTGTATATGTAGCATGAATTTAGGTATTTACTAAGAGTTTTACATGTATGATCACTTTCATCAATAGCAACTAACATCTGATCTTTTATAAGGCCTAAAAAGAAGAGAATTGTTATTTATAATTCAGAGATTAGCAATAAAAAAGGTCAAAAATCAAACAGGTTGGGGAATTGATCCACAGCTTATGCTTTTGACCACTATCTTCTCTGGGTTATAGACTTCCTCAACAATAGTTCTATTTAATGAAGAGTGGCATAATGGAAACAAAACTCAGGGGCCAGATTCTAATCTTTTTAGACCCTAGTTAATTGTCTATGGGTAGACCAGAAATCTTTAAAATGCCACTTTAACACTATAAATTACACTTAGAGTTTTAGATAACTTCCACAAAAATTAAATAATTAAGAGTTTTATGTATTTATTTTCAAATCCCTTAGCTATGTAGTAAAGAGTTTGTTTTTTTTTCCTTTGTTTCAGTCACAATTTCTTACACCACATCCATCACTAAATGTGAAGATTTTTATCAACTGAAATATTTGAAATTTAAAAATCTTATCTAGATTCTAAAAGTCTGAACAGAAACCATTGTAATAGCAGGCATTTCAATATTATGAATTTTCATATGTCCTTTAAAACATACAACTAATTATTTCTGCTTCTTTGTCATTTTCCAACTCAAGTTTTTACCTATAATATTATTTAATTCATATTGCATTCTTTAAAGCATGAATTGAAGCTTCAGTGGCTTTCTAATTTAAATAAAAGAAATTTGGGATTAACACCTACAATAACTTACATCGTATGTCCCAATATCCAATGATAGGTATAATCAGATAAAATTTCTCTTAAAAAGTTTATGAAAGCTCATCAAATTTATGGCAATTTGTTACAGAATCCACCAGGATTCTGATAGTCTGATAAGTAATATTTCCTTTGCCCTATACTTGTAGTTTTATGTACTTCCATAAAATAAAAACAAATAAGTAGTGAAACAAAGATAACTCTGCCCTAAGTACAACACAGTATATTTGACTGGATCCCAGAACCAAAAAAAAAAAAAAAAAGGGGGGGGGTATTATTAGGAAAAAATCCAATTAAAATTCATAGTTTAGTGGCATATTAGTCAATTTTTAGTTTTGATAAATACAGCAGAGCTATGTAGTATGTAACATTAGGTGAAAATGACTAAAGAATATGTAGGAAGTCTTTGCAACTTTTCTTATAAATGGAAAATTTATTCCAAAATAAAAATATTATTTAAAATGTAACCACAGACTTAGACCCAGGATGGAAATGAGCTTACTCAAGACCAATCAGACAACAGCTATTTTTTCTATGAATCAATTATTCCAAGTTTCAACAAAAATCTTAAAGTGGTTTATGATTTATAAGACACAAGTTATCCAAATATCAAGAACTGCACAAGAGTACACTGACAGTTTGACAATATCACTAGCTTCTCCACAATGGTCAGGAAAGTAGCATATGGTTTAACTCCAAACACAGTTAGACAGACTATTTTACTAGGAAACCAACTTAATTTCAAATAGCAACCAATTAATTTTTTTAAAAAAGCCTTAGGAATAAAGTTAGGAAAATCATATTATTGACAATCTCACATTTTGAATAATACCTAACATTTTGAAAACATTATTCTTTGACATGTATTATTCTTACATTAGAAAAGTATATACTATATATTTTGTTATATATGTAAATATATATTAACATTAAATGTTATATATTTAGCTTATTATGAAATATCACTGTGTAAACAGTGATATAAATATATATTATAATTGAAATACATTATTCTCATATACCTCAACTTACATGAATGGAATGTCATAAATAATCCTTGCCATACCATTGGCCACCACTGTACCCCTTAGAAACTGGAACTGGTGGGTTTAATAAACATCCAAGATGATATACTTAGTAAGTGACAGAGCCAGAACATGAACTCAAAACTATTTAATCCATCATAACCTACTAACTTTACTTCATAGAATAAAAGCAGAATAGAGATGGTCCGGTAATTCTCTCATACCTAAAGGCGATTTTTTCTGCCTTTATGGTTCATGTATTACTTTTGCCCATTTGACTTTAACTTTGTTAACATGCAAACATCAGCTAACCTTAATATGAAAGAGTCCAATGTATATTCATTTTAACAAAAGAAAATGACCTAAGTGTGTCAATCTTTTTTCTCCCCTCTAGATCCACTGTATGCTTATCTCCACTCTATTCTATGTCTCTAGATTTTAACCTCAGCAAAATGCATGCCATAGTTTATGAATGGTTTTAGTAAATGGAAGACACAGTAGAAGATGGAGATTGGTTACATTTCTCTTCCACTCCTCTCTGTCAGACCACAGTGGTGCTCTAAAGAGAATAAACAGTATCCCTGATGACTGCTCCCAGAAAGTACTCCCTCTTCTACAATAGCATTTACCAAGAATTGTTAACAACTCTGTTCCCCCACAAATAGTTTCCTCATTAAAATATTTTAAATATCCTTTGTTTATTGTGCTATGTGCTTCATGAGAAGTCCCTAACTAATATAAGCAATATCAGATTAATGGAAAATAATCTTTGTTTTCCTCTAGTTTTAGCTCTCTGTATTTCAAAATTTGTACTTTCTGTTAACAAAAGGAATCTCTTTATATTGCCAATGCAGTTAAGTCCCAAATCAAAGTAAGTTTCTTTGCTTTCAGTTTGTGTTAGTTCCCTCAGATTTAGCCATAATTTTACCCAAATTTTATTTTATTCATTTGGGATATCATAGCCAATATTCATCTGCAATATCTTCATATGTCACTGTAAGAACTATAATCGTAGTTCACAGCTGGAATGTACTTTACCTTCACAATGATTATTGCCATTCCTGATCATAACAGAAAACTTACCAAAAAATAAATGAACACATATACTTTTCAATTTTTCTAGGTTCTCTAAAAAGACCAAATTTTATCAAGAAAGTGCAAAATTCAAGACATACTTGCAAAAATGTGTTGCCAAATCACTGCTAATCAGATAAATATCTCTCTTCTAGATAATTCTAGCACTACATTAAATTGATAAAGCAATGTTTAAGTAATGATGTAAATTTCTATTATCTTTCAAAAGACTAGGGGATGTTTATAAATATTCTGCCACTGAGTTATATTTTATTGCTTTTTAGGTTAAAAACTTGTATAGAACCCAGATCCAATTAAAAAATTAAGAACCCCCTTGACCCTAGGGATCTGTTAGCTTTGAAACAGCTAAGGAGATTCATTTAACAACAGAATATTTCATTCTAGATGTTAACAGTATTAAATAAGATGGTTAATAAAAGTATTGTCATAATCATCAAGTAAAGTTGATATTTTTCTGAGGATTACAGTGACACTACCATGCTTACTTTCTAAGTACTGATATTAACATATTTAAAATGCAAACATCTACACTATAGAGAAAAATCACTACATTTTTCCCATTAGTGTTTAATATAAAATGAATTTTTTTCTAAATTTCTTCTTAAACAAAAAGTCATATATCATTGAGGAAAACTATGTTCTTGTTACCTTAAAACTGGGTGAACTAGCAAGTGGGGAAAATGATCAAAACTTCAATACTTTCTCTTTCAGTAAATACTCTTAGAAGACAAGTACTGATTAAGAACAAGAGATTATTTGGAAAACTGGATGCTATGTGGGAGTTTTGTTATATAGTTGGATGAAAGTACTGATATTGTTAACAAGGTTTGGTACATAGAATTTGCTAACTCTCTATTTAATGACAAAGACAGAAATTATTTGTTTTTTAAAGTACTGAATAGCATTTGTGCCTGGAAAAAAGATCACTGCTTATTATAAATAACATATAACATTTAATGAGAATAGTATTTTGCTAGGGAAAAAAATGTGAAAACATGAAAGAGAAGTTAGAAGAGATTTAAAACAAAACGCTAAGATAGGCCATAGACATAGCTCTCAACATAAATTCATTTACTGAATCATTCATATCTAAGAATCACAGCAAATTATTGAGGTGGGAATGTATAAAACTCTATAAGATATCATAGATATGGATAATTTCATTAAAAAAACAAGATCTTTCAGATCAAATAAAGTTACACTATTGTGCAATATTATGGGGAAAGCATATGAACGTTTTTCATATTGCACAGATACATTCTAGTTATATCATTGTAGAGTAATATGAAAACTGGTTAAACCTGAAAAAAGATGTGACATTTAATTTTTATGAGAGAGAAGGAATAACATAATTATTGATTTTTCCATAATCTCGAGTGGCCGCACTATGCTATTAATCAGATAATCTGGATACAATAAATACACAATCTGCTCTTTCAATGTACCAAGGAAGCTTTAATCATAGTTATTGTTATCTCTGTGTATGGAATACCTTATTTTAGACCCTGGAACAGAAATTTCAGGCATCAGAACCACAAGAAGTAAGTTTGAGAATACAAAATGGTCTTTTTTAAGCCACTGAAATCATTGTTTTCTAGCAATGGGCTTACTTCCCAATGTGCATAAGCCAATTATGATACCAGGTTTTGAGAGAAGAAAGAAAACAGCAGGTTAATGCAGATGGAAGCTAAAGGAAAACTCAAATTTTTCTCCTTGTCTAGGTAGGGGAAGAGGGTTATACAGTTTTGGGGAATAGAGCTCAGAACAAAGGAGTTAAATATTATTGGCTAAGGAGTGGATTAGGGGAAAAGAAATGTGGACTTGGCTGAGGGTGGCTAGTTATAGGATAGTCCATACATAGGGAAGTTGTAAAATAATGCTAAATATCCACTTGAATACTTAAGGTCATTCTGATTTATCGGTTTCCAAATACCTGCAAGGCCAGACTATGGGAAGCAGCCAAGGAAAGAAGGATGCCTCTGTCAAAATGAGACAGAATACTTTCCATGGAGATAAACTTTAAAACAAAATAGATCAGTAAAAAACATTCCCTTCTGATAATCCTTTTACTTTCTTTCTGCCAATTTGCAAAGGCTCTCTGCTTTATAGTTTCAATGATTTGTAAGATCTCTTCAGCAACTAAGAAAAACAAAGAACAAGTGAGTCTTCCTTTCGTCCCTTAAAGATGTTTTGCTGTTATACATAATGCAGGCTATGTGTAACCACCAGTTTCCAGATTTTCTTCAAGAAATCCTTGAATGGTTGTAAGGTTTTCTCATTTTTGTGGAGTTATAGATATGGCATTTAGAATGACTATGAAATTTCCTCCTTCCATGAGACAATTCAAGGACTCTGCTAATAATCTTGACAGACTACTATAGGAGCCTGTAGGATACTCAGAATGTCTGAAGATTTATATTATAGTAGTGGTTCTCAAAGTGTGATCCCTGAAGCAGCATCAGTAAGCATTGGAACTTGATAAAAATGGAAACATTCAAGACTCACTCCAGACCTACTCAATCAAAAATCTGGGAGCAGGTCCCAGCACTTTCTTGTCACACGTCCTCTATGTGATTGCAGGATATGGATATTAAAATTGAAATAAAGTTGTGTTTTCAAAGCAATGATACTGAAAGGAGATAAGGAAGTAGAGGGCATGGGAAATTGGACAGTCTTGAGATGCCAACTCGTAAATGCCTTGGCCGGAAAGTGAAAGACAAACGGAAGATAATATTGCAGCAAACCAAAGCAAATGTAGGATTCAACATAAAATAGAAACGCAAGTCTAATGAGAATAAAGGAAGTGACCCACTCCATTCTCTATTTTTAGAATTTAAGCCCAGCTCTCTCCTGATGTCTGACTGAGCCTCAGCATCAAGGCTTTACTTTGAAAGAACTGATGAGATCATATTTTAAACAAATCCTATGAATGGGATTAAGAGCAAAACCGCCCATCATTCTCTTTGCCTCAGTGGACAGGAAGTGTGATTTTAGTAAGATTTTTCAGGTTATCTATACTTTTATCTAAATTCCAGTCGTTGTTTACAATTAACCAACAGTTATTTCCTAAATAAATATTTAATAAGAATTCTAGTAATAATGATGATCTAGACTCCAATGGTGTTAAATCAAATGAAGCATTGGTCTATATCAAATGGTAATTAAATATTAGGTCAAAAGTGACTATGTCATTGTTCTGTTTTGTTCAGTTCCACTGAAAAAGAAGGTATGAACTTCAAAGTCATTATTCCATATAATTTATTTCAGTAGGACGTATTCATGAATAGAACTGAGTACTCACTTGATTTCCAACCAATTTAAAAACAGAAATCATTGGGTGTCCCCGGTGGCGCAGCAGTTGAGCGCTGCGCTGTGGAGCTGTTGGCAGCGGCGACGCGAGTTCGACGCCCGGCTGGGAGAATCCCACATGGTGCAGCAGACCGCTCCTGCCTCGCCCGCTGCTCTCCTCAGCAGTGTACTTCTGATCTGCCTGTTCTGCTCCCCACTCTGTCCTGGTGAACCCTCTCACCGCCCCACGCCTCTGGCCTGTACCCCAGCTTGTATGTATAAATAAAATAAAATCTTAAAAAAAAAAAACAAATCATTGTTTGATTCAAGGACCCCCAACAAGCCAGTTTTCTAGCTTAAGGATAAAATAAACAATTAGATCTTTATATACTAATTTCACCTGAAATTAGTATAATTTCAGAGAAAAAAAATTAAAATAAGAGAAATAATAAAATAAGAGCAAAAAATTTAAAATAAGTGTATAACCTTATTGATGACATATGAAAGTACACTAGAATTGTATGTTATATTTGTTAAATTTATTTAAACCTATTTTTCACAAACAACGTTAGAGATGTTAGACAGGTTTTAGGGGTAGAATATTCAATTTCTGTCCTATTTATTTTTATAGTTCACAGTTCCAGGGTAACATGAATCCTTGGTCAGAAACTGGACCATCT
This sequence comes from Scalopus aquaticus, assembly GCA_004024925.1. Taxonomy (NCBI): domain Eukaryota; kingdom Metazoa; phylum Chordata; class Mammalia; order Eulipotyphla; family Talpidae; genus Scalopus; species Scalopus aquaticus. The sequence continues at coordinate 23,433 of PVIJ01014141.1, read as the reverse complement.
ACTGTTTATGAAAAGATCTAGTCAAACTAAAAGAAATGCTTTCTGCAGTCCAGAAAATGGAAAATAAACCATTTACCCAAGGTATGTCTGGTTAGTAAATCGGAAATTAAAATGCAAAAGATATTGACCAGTAATGTAGTTTGAAGTGAGGAAATGATTGAAAATTGGGGGTTTTACACTTTACTTATATAATCTGATCCTAAAAGGGCATAACTCTCATCAGCAAATGTGTAATCACAATATGATAAAACTTCAGGTTAGGTTGCTGACTTGCCTGAGTTTGTTATAACCCAGCACAAAGTTATATGCAGGAGCAGCAGTGCGGAAACACCATCCCATACATCATAGATATTTATTTTAGAGAAGAGCACATTTGTTCCATTTCAAGAACTAAACTCTGATTTATCTTGTCATCACTTCATAATCTTAAATCTTTGCTATATATTTGCTAATCACACTTGCACTTAGTAAGGTGATCCTTTCTCTTTTCATTGCTTTCAAACCTCTGACCTTTCCTTTTCTAATGTCTTCCCTCTTGAAATAAAAAGGTAATCGTGACTTTTAGAAAGAAGCAAAGGTATTTATTGTAGATTTGTTTCACTCAACAGTAGGTCCTTTTTTATTGTTAATTATTGGTGTTTCAACAAATGAATGCAAACCATTCTGTGTCATTATATTCCCATGCCAACTGTGAGATTTGTAAGTGCTATTCCTCAATATTTCCTAGGTAAACAATTATATGTACTCACTTCTTTCTTTGAAGCTAATGTTTTGTTTCTGGTTTAACAGGGAACGTATTGAATTGTCCTCTACACAGGACACTTGATAATATTCAACTAACCTCAGGGGTCTGGTTTTCCCATGGAGGGTGTTTTACTTGTCAATAGGCACCACTGAATTTACTGTTAAAAGAAGTTAAAAGGTTTGCTTTGATCCCGAAAGTCTGTCATTAAAACTCCTGCCAGTTGGAAAACACTTGAACAGTTTGCTTCTCAGCACTGAGCACTAGGAAAGTTTTCTTCTTCCATTAGACTTGGCTTGATTTTTTTCATCAGGATCAGTTGAGTTTTCTTTGAAAGATCCCTTCAATTCCCTCCCCCTCCCTGAAGAACAAATTAATAAGATGTCAAGGAAAGGAAAATTCAGATCTGCAGTGAAAATGCACAAAGGAATCATCACATAGACTTGCTTTAGTTGTACAGCCCAGAATATACCAACCCTGAACTCTCTAAAAAGAGCAATGTCTTGGCACTTAAAGAGAATCTCTAAACCATCTCAATCCACTTCCTTTATCTTTGCCCTTTCTCCTTGCATGTGGTGTACAAACCAAATCCAGGCCTTATTTCCATTAATTTTAATATGCATTAAGAAGATCACCATCCATTATGCATCCCTGTGTATCTACCCTAAGAAATCAAGTACCAATGCTAGTTGTCAGAGGCTCTTGTGACTTATTACTGAGCAGGATTTAAGATTTGAGGGAAACTTTTTTCCTTCATTTTAGACACTATGTTTTCACAGTCCTTTTCCTTGGCAGGTTGGATAAAACTTAATGATTTTTCTGTTGTAGCAAATGGAAAACTTAAGAGACAGTGAATGGGAAAATGGAGTAATTTACTGCATATATTATAATATGCTTTATAAGTATATTTACAATGTTATAATCATAAGTTGTATATGTTATAAAATATGACTGAGTTTGAACACAATTCTATTTTTTTCCAGCTTACTGAAAAATGGTAATTTTGCTGACCTCTCAAAATAAAGCTAAAGAGGCATGTTCAAATTGTAATGACTTCCTTCCATCTTGCTTTATGTGCCAATAAATGCAAATACTTTTTTTCATCCACCATAAGTCACCAAATCCATCCTTGTTTAACCTACAATGCTACAAATTTGCTCCTTTTCTTAAGTCCTGTTACACAATCACACACAAATCTACCTGGATTGCAGCAGCAATCTCCTAGTTTATCTCCTTTGTTTTGAATACTCTGTCTTCGACCCCACACCAATATTAGATGAATGCATTTAAATACTAAATATCAACAACTGTTTCTCACCTGTTAATGCCATACCAGAAGGCTTCAAGATTTAACATTATCTGACCTTTCTGTAGCTAAATTTTTCTTCAATCTCACTCTACTAGTCTGCTGGGATCTTTTCTGTATGTTTCCCATATAGACAGTTTGGCAGTTTACTAAAATTATAAAAAAAAAAAAAAACTATCAACGTATGATACAGTCATTTTACTCCTAGGAACTACCAAAGAGAAATAAAAACCTATGTGCTCCCCCCAAAAGTATTTCAGAATGTATTACAGCAGTCAGATATAAAAATTTTGTGTTCTTATCTACTAAACAAGTAATCATTAAAGTCCAAGAGATTCTATGATACTTTCTTTCAGAATTTCACATCCATTTCTTTTCTTTGAAACACAACTTTGGTTATAATAAATAAGTTCCTATTAACACAGTATTTTCTTATAGTTGTTGTCTCATATATTTGCTGGGCCCAAATTACTAAGTCTTTTGAGATTTAAGAACTGGAACCTACTTGGAAACTTCACATTTTAAGTCACTAGATTTATACTTCCATCTTAGTAACTAAAAACACTGGTGAAAATATTAGGAACAACAATTTATGTTCACTGTACAATAAACAAGACAGGGTTGTGATACATGAGAAAAGGAAAATAATGAGTTGTACCCTAGTATTGTCCCACCTTACTACCTAGAGAAAATTTATAAGCAGCACTATAAGGAGAAGGAAGCCAAACAGCTTAGCAGTCTCCGCAAGCTGTAAGAACAGAACAGAGAACTTTGGGAAGCAAAGGCAGCTGGGAATGATAGGATAAAATATCAGACACAAATAAGCTGCATAAAATCGCTCCGTAGATCTTCAGACAATTCTTTTCAAATATTTAGCTGAGTACTGATCAAAGTTTGTAAAGAAAATACTCATAAGTAGAGAAAGACCACCACATAGGAACACACAGAACAACGCTTAGAAAATTAATTCAAAATGCATCATTGACCTAAGTGTGAGAACTAAAACTATAAAATTTGAAGAAGAAAAACTTAGTAGAAGATCAGAGTGATTTTGGGGTAGGTAAAGATTTCTTAAAACATACAAACTATAAGGGGAAAAGATCAGCAAGTTAAATATCAAATTCACAGACCTTTGCTCTTCAAAAGAGTTTACTAAAGTGAAAATATAAGTCACAGACTGGAAGAATATAGTTGTAAAATATGTATTTAATGAAAGATTTGTCTGCAAAATATATAAAGAATTCTTCAACTCAATATTAAGAAAACAAAAATGTCTGTATAAAAAAAAGTCAAAAAATGAAAAGATACTTCATTAAATATATAAATGGGAAATTAGTACATAGAAATATTCCCATATAAACCAATTAAGAAAACGCAAACTAAACCACCATGAAATGTCATTATACATGCACAGAATGACTAAAATTATAAAGTTTGATAATACCAATTATAGATGAGGTTATAGGTCAACTTGAACTATCATACGTTGGTATCCAAAGGTAAAACGCTAAAGCAACTTTGAAAGACAGTTTGGCAGTTTCCTAAAATTATAAACACCGACGCATGATGCAGTGATTCTATTCCTAGGAATTACTAAAGAGAAATAAAAGCCTAGGTCTTCCCCGAAAAAAAGTATTTTAGAATGTATTACAACAGTTAGATATAGAAATGTAAAAAAAAAAAAAATTCAAATAACCTAAATATTTACCAATTGGTGACTGGTTCAACAAATTGTGATATAGCCATTCAATGAATACTACTAAGCAATATGAAAGAAAGAAAAAGTAATATATACAACAACATAAAGTTAAGCCAACACCAAACGATAATTGCTATAATATTTGTAAATTCTGGAAAATGTAAAACTACAAGGAATAAAAATTTAAAAACTCTACAAAGAATGGAATCAGAACAATGGCTTCAAGGGGTTGGGGGTGGGAAAAGGGGCTTAACAGCAAAGGGAAATGAGGACATGGAGGTATTATTTTTCTGTATTATGACAGAAGTCACATGACTATAGAAGTCAGTTAAGATTTATCAAATTGTATACATATAAGGGGTAGATTTTACCAAATTTAAGGGGCTATTTCTAGTCCAGTACCATCCTGTTTTGATTATTCTCTTTGTAGTATACTTTGAAGAAAAGAATAATAATATTTCCATTTTTTCCCCCCTCAGGGTCGTTTTTGCTATTTGGGATCTTTTGCAGTTCCAAATAAGTTTTGTGATTGGGGGTTGGGGGGGTCTATTTCTGTAAGAAATTGGCATCTAAATGGGGATTGCACTAACCTGTATATTGTGTTAGGTAACATAGTCATTTTAGCAATTTTAATTCTTCCAATCCATGAGTATGGACTACTTTTCCACTCTTTGTGTCTTCTATTTCTTTAAACAAAGTTGAAGAGTTTTCATTATACAGGGTTTTCACTTCTTTGGCTGAATTTATGCCAAGGTATTTAATTCTTTCTGATGCAAGTGTAAGTGGGACTTTTTCCCTGACTTCTCTTTCTGCTAGTTCAATATTTATGTATAAATATTTGACAGATTTTTGTATATTTTGTAGTCTGCCACTTATCTATATTTATTATTTATAAAAGCTTTTCATTGGAGTCTTTTGGATTTTCTATGTATATTTTATCATCTGTAAATAATAAAAGCTTTTCTTTTTCTTTTCCAACTTTCATACCTTAAATTTCATTTTCTTGTGTAATTGTTCTGTCTAGGACTTCCAACACTATATAGAGAAACAGTGGTGAGGATGGATATCCTTGTCTTATTCTTAATCTTAGATGAAAACCCTTCAGTTTGTCACCATTGAGTATTGTTCTATTTCGGGGACCCTTGAAATTCCCACAAATTTTAGGATGGATTTTTTTTTTTTTTTTTTTTTTTAGGATTTCACTTTGTCATAAATTTCAAAGGCAAAAACAAAAGCAGAGACTATTTGTTCCTCATATTAGTCAATGAATTATCTGGGATTTATAAAATTTTAATGGTAAAAAAAATATGTGTTTGAATTTTTGTGTTAATTTTTTAAAGGTTCAGATACTACATAATATTATATTTAGCTATTAGGAAAATTTGTTTTCTCTTCACAGGGTTATGACTTTTTTTCTCCTTTACCTCACAGCTTTATAATGTGACAGAATACTGTAACAGAAAGCTAGCACCCTTGCCACGTTAAAAGGAGAGGCAAGAAATATAGATGTTTTAGAGTTGTTGTCAATTCAGAGAACAAGAAGAAGACGAAAATACATAAACATTAAAATAGAGGAAGGAAGAATAAGGAAGCCCTTTACTGAAGAAAATCAAAAAGTCAAATTTCTCAGTTAAGGACAGAAATATTTAAGGTATTATGATGAATTCTGATTTGTTACTTAATGTTGGATCTTGATTTTCTTTGTGTTCTGTCACTGTATATTACTATTGTTTTCTATGAATTATTATTTATGGCCAGGACCTATTTCTATCACCGGTGTAATCAATTAATGTATTAAAAGGGAAGACATGGCAATTCAACATTATGTTTAACTACCAGGTCACCAAGCCAAAAATAATCAAATTCATTTCTACAGAAATATTCCTGTTTGATTTGTAAAATAATGCAGTTATAAGAAAGTCTGGGAGGAACAAAGAAAAGTCCAACACTTAACTTTTCATTTTAGGTCTTTTGCCTACTAGCTTAACCCAATTACTGCATTCTTGAAAGTGCAACAACAAAATGTAGCCAGGAAAAAAGGCCTTTGCCTGAGTTAGCTATTACCATAACCTGTAGAGTACCCTTAAATCACTAACATATCAATTCCCCTGAAGGTCTTAAGCAAGCCTCTAGCATTCCCATGCTGAGTTTCTTTGTTGACAAGTGAATCAGGAAGACAAGAGCCAGACCTCTCTGGGCACCAGCAAGATTCACCCATAGGTATTAGTGAGGTAACGTGCCTAAATTCAGGGTTTTTTAAAGATCCCCTTATAAAAACTCTAAGGCAATCCCCAAGATGGGAAGTGGTTTTTCCAGGACAGGAGACTGTTATCTCCCTAAAACATCAGTTTTCTGAATAAATCTCTCCTAATTCCAGCTCTTTACTCTCGCGTTTGGCTTATGATTGGGAAGGGGCTGAGAGCTTGGGTTCCGTAAAATTCTGACACCAAAATGTAAACGAAGAATCTCTGCCTAATTCTATCTCCGCCAACAGTGTCTGTTCCTTAACAGATTCCAGGCTAAAACTACAGGAAGGACCAAGTTTAACGCCAGACACGTGAACAGACAAAATAGAACTTCCGAAAGATAAAGGCTCCCACAACCTAAAATTATAACATGAATCCCTCATACCTAACTCCACCAAAGGAATAAGAAGGAATACTTGATGAAACAAGATGATTTCCTCTTAGCCTGGAAATTCTAGGAATCAGAGAAAAATATAGATGAATGCTAAGTTTTTTGACATTTACTTAAATATTCAGACTCCCAGAGTTCCCAGCTATCGCAGTTTGCATGATCCTAAGATTAAGAGCATAAAAGAAGGCAATAAAATGTAGTTAGGAGGACAGAATAGTGTCTAGTTAACATCCCAAGATAAAAAACCAACAGAATCAGTGAGGATCAATCAATATATATCCCAGAGAAGTCATCTGAATTTCAATGTGGGTCATAAATCACAGGTATTAACTAAGGTACAGTCCTAGTTAGCCATTCATAGATGGAAGCAGAGTTAATGATAACACCGTCATTTTTCATATGATATGAATTGATTAACCAATTCTATAAGAGGAATAGCCAGGCCCCAGTGCTCCTTTTCCACTTGGTCAGTTCTGTTTGCCCTTTGGTCTCAGCAGACAGTCACCCTCTTTCTTCCTTCATCTTCTACATGCTTGTTCAGCCCAGAAGACAACTATCACCTGTCACATGCAGCTTCAGTTTGGATTCTGGTGTCTGCATAAGGGCTGCTGAGGTAGGACAGATGGTATCTGATGGTATCTGGCCATATGCCAGACCTAAAAACTTTCTTTTCTCTCTCTCTCTCAGTTATATAGGATATTTCAGTGGACTATGTAAGAAAAATAAAAAGTAGAATTTGTACATCACTATTAAGCAAATGAAATATTTTATCATTACATACCTTACAGCACTTACTAGGCAGGTATTAGCACTATTTTAGGAGGAAAAAAACCCTGAGGTCCAGAGAGAGTAAAGTTGTCTGTTTAAATGAACTCAGCTAATTGGTGTTAGAGGTGTGATTTGAACACAGATCTGATTCTAGATCTTGTGCTTTCTCAGTAAATGAAATCAAAGTGCAGGCCTTCTCAACTTGCTCACTTCCAAAACAGAACACTTGTTTTGTGGCTAATAAGAACTTGAAATGCTTAAAATAACTGAGTCCTTTGGAATTCAGACATAAATAATTTTACCAAAGCTGTTATATTGATCCTGCCTCAATCTCTGTGTGGGTCCCATTCGACAGGCATTATTGCTGGCTAAGCTAGTTCAATGAAGTTACCATTAAAATGTAAAATCTAATAGCTAGCAAGACTGCAACTCTCTCTGGGATATAGATTCACTCACATTACTGAAGTCTGTTGGAAACGTGACTCTAATGATAAGTAGGAATTTTATAGTTCCCATTTCCCTTTGCTGACATTACAAATGTAAAATCTCTTATTTCCCCCAAAAGTTCATCTACTTGATCTATGCTGCTAAGGCTACATATTTAGTATCTTTCTGGCAGCAGGAAAAATTCTGGCAGAGACCAGTGGGCATGTTAGTCTTATAGAGAGCACTGTATCTCCCTCCCCTATGCTTCCTCTACACTCCATCCAACATGTATTCCTCCACAAAGTGCAATGACATTAGCTGTGGATGAGTGACTAAGCACATCATTAAGAATGTAAGAGGATGAAAAAGACTCCCATGAAGTTATATAGGTGAAACTGGACTGGAATACAATTATTCTGTATGCTAAAATTGAGAAAAATCTGGCATATTAAAAATAAGGGATGCCACAGGAAGAAATGACCACAGGTCATTCTAACATAGCTAACTAGAATGTAACTGTTAGTGAGAACTAGGTCAGTTTACATTATGGCCACCATAATTATAAACACTGTTGAGGTGATAGCTATATTGAGTTAGAAGTGGTACCAAATAAAACACAAAAACCCCCAACACACAACCCCCCTCCCCGCTTTCTCCTTTGTACCTTTTTTCTTATTCCCTAATGACCCAGAAAGACTCCATTTAAACTTAAAGACCCATTTCAGTCATCCTCTCCTGTATGAAAATGTCTCATTCCTCCAGGAATAGCTAGCTATTAGCTATTTGCTCTCATTCTTACCCAATAGGGATGGGACTATAGATACAGATGATACAGATATACAGATATAGGTATCTTCTTTGATGCATTATCCTCTACATTTATAAAATTATAGTCAAAGAGTAGAGCTCAACAATTACAATTGAATTAATGATACTTAAATTAATAAGTCATCAGTTAGTCTCCCCTCTATGTTCCCCTAACACACAGTTCATATCAGATCAGACCTTTTCTCATATTTTGGCTCTGGATTTTGTTCTTTCCTCCTCACCAGACTGGAAACTCTTTGAGAGGTGAGAAGAATCAGGATCTATTCATCTAGGCAGCCCAACATTTATCATGGGACTTTTACGGAAAACCACTTCTACAGATGTTTCTTGGGAAAAACAAAAATAAATGGTCTGTAGAATAATTCAATTTTAACATTCCATTATATTAGGTAAATAAGTTCTTTTATAAAACATGGTGCTTGAGAAGTATATAATCTAGTTGAGAAGCCAGAGGAATACTAATTACATGATTAAAATGTTATGCAACGCAGGCCATTGAACTCTAACTAGATACTCAGTATTGTACCCTGGCATATTTAAACAAAATCAGTTGGAAATAAAACTCAAAACAGGTAACTATTTTAAATAAATTGGACACAGTATGTGTTCTTAGAAAGGAATTTTTAATATGGAGTCTATTTCCCTATATCCCATTCACAACACTCCCCAATCTCTGGTCTGATTAAAAGTTCAAGCACACTTTTATCTTAAATTATCTCTGTAGTCGACAGGAAATTTTTACTATTGCAGAGGTCACCTGGCAAGCTGCCATCACATTAAGAGGTAAGAGGTGTAACTCACAGCGAGAAGCAGCCAGTTGCACTGCCCCTGAAAAGGGAACCCAGTGATCAGCAAAATCTAAGGGCGGAAGGTTTCAAAACCATTAGCAGCCTCCTTGCTTCTCTGTATCCAACATGCTACACATTATGGGAAATATACTACTAAGCCAGGTCCCACAGCGTGATAAACCTTCCCAAATAACTTGGAAGTGTCAACACAGGAAGAGATGTTACATACTTAATTAAAAGGAAGTTTACTTTATCAATAGTCCCTAGGACTGATTCAGAGCCTTTTCTTCAGAGACAGCTGCCAGAAGGCACTGATGTTGGCATTCAAAATTAACCCATGGTGGTCTTGAACTCATAACCCAACACTTCTCTATGTTCAGCTGAGACACACACAGCATCTATGGGATGTGCACTCTGCCAAGAGAAGGGCAGCTTCATGAGCACGTGACCTGTGCAGCTGCCCAGACCCCTCTCTTGGTTGAAAGCACCACTGTTGTCATCTTTAAGATCTTAATACATTTTTTATGGACAGGAGGCCCCCCAAAACTATGTTGTGAATCCTAAGCAAACTCTGTTGTTTTTAATCCTAAAGGTAAACCATCCTGACATTTTTGAGAATTGTGCAAGTCCCTTACTGTCTTGTCAGAGGCTTAAGATTCCTGGTAGCAAACAACATAGACATCAGCACACTTAGTTGGAATTAGAAAGGAAATTAATCACAGCAAAGATCTGAATCAGCTGCTGGGGACTTTTATATACTCCTCTTGTACTCTGATCTTGGGGAGATTTATTTATCAGGGTGGCTACTGCTGCAACCTTGAGAGGGCTGCTTTTTGTCACTAAGGTTGGTTTGTTCATTATTATCTCCAGAACTGTTCAAGCAGAATTATAACATTAACACTGTGCTTGATCCCCATTCCTTTCCTACCCCAGTACTGCCCCAAGTCCCTATTGTCCCTCTTTATCCCCAAGTGTCCACTATTCTCATCTTCTTTAACTATCAGTGTCCAAATGTGTGTTCAATAATGTCCTCTGATAAATTATTTCACACACAACTGGTAAATGAGCTAATACAGCTACAGTCTATGAAAGTATCTGACATAGAGTCAGCATTTAATAAATATTAACTGTTGTTTTATTCTGATGAGTAGTGTTCTGATTGTTAAAACATTAAGCTTTGAGGAACACACATATTTCTTAAAGTGGAGTGAGTATGGGGCTGTCGAAAGAAGATGCTACAAGGCAGGCAGGCCCCAATATAATTCATGCATCAGCTGATTCAGTCCTAAGTTTGTTTATTCAATTATATGGAGGATAGACCCACTCATTGAAATTATCAAGAAGTTTAAATGAAGAATATAAAGAAAGTGGGTAGCACATACAACATCTGACTCGTGGAGGTGGTCAGCTTAGGTGAGTCTCCATGAATTGCTATCATCAAAAAGGGGATTAGCATTTTTATAGGAGTCATAACAGTAGCTCTGGAAGATTACAATGGAGAATATTATCCCAGTGGTAGAGAAGTCATTAAAACCACCCAAACCTAAACATTGATTTGTACTCAACTTTTAGATCTCAGCTTGACCGTCACTTCCTCCAGGAAGTCTTTAGAGTCTGGGATCCACGGTGCCCTGCCCTCCCCCTGTCATATTAGGACACCCTCACAGGTGACTGTTCACTTGTCTAAAACCCCTACTTGATAGGAAGCTCCATGACACGATGAAATGTGTCTGTCTTTGTAATCTAGCTGGCTGCAGCAGTATTTCCCATGCCACACAGTCTTCCACAACTTTGTCACTCATCAAAAAGTAGATCCTTTGTTCCCTCTTCCCCTTAAATCTGAGTGGGCCTTTGTGACAGTCTCAACTTCTAGAGTACAAAATAATTCTCAACTTCTAGAGTGGAATACAAAACAATTCTACATTCTGAGGTGAGGTCATAAAAGACGGTACACCTTCTACCTGACTCTGTCTTGAAATAAACTCACCCACAGTAGCGGGAGGAAGAACAAATCACCCGGAGAGGCACAGCAGAATGGGGACTGAGGTTCCAGCTACAACTGAACTCCCACCAATGATCAGCATCAACTTTCCAGTCATACGAATGAGCCAGAGTGGAGATCAAAGCTCCAGCCCTAAACCAAGTCACCTCAGCTAGTGACACACAGAAAAGGTGTGTCTTCTGCTGATCCCGGTGTGAACTGCATATTCATGAGCAATACCAATGATGATATTTTAATCCACTTTTTGTGTAACTTGTTTAGTAGCAATAGAGAAAATTTTGTTCATGTTAAATAGCTTGTTGAATAGTTAAATTTTTACTATGTAACTTAATACAAGCACAAAATAGGTGGAGGACAACTAGATGTGGAGTGAATAGATGGGACAAGGAGAAAGGAAAGGCAAGAGGAAGAAAGAGGGAGTGAGAGATTAAGAAAGGTTTCTGGAATTTAACAACTTTGCCATCTGCACATTTACTTACTGTAAAGTCAGCACTGCTGATGTCAAGTGGATTGAAGCAATAGATACAGGTCTTCAGGTAGTTCCTCCAATGTCACTCAGTAGTGTCCCAAATACAGGTCCTTATCCAAAATGGAGAACAGATGAGAGTGCTAGGGAAAAGTAACATGGAGTGCATATATTATTGTTGGATTATTATACCTTTTATTGGTATAAAAAAGCCATTTCTCCTATGCACTATGTGAACAAATTCCTAGAAGAGCTCCTTTTACTCAGTGTTTGTTATGCACCAGGGACTTTAGGACATATTTTAGTTGAGGAAGTTGGGTATCAGTGAAGCAATTTTTCTAAAGTCACACAGCTTGAAAGTTGGTAAGTTGGATATTGAATATTAAACAACTTTGAATCATTGCTTGTTGTGATTCTAGTAGTGGAAAGTCATACAAAGAACCCTTCCAAGTAAAGGACATCTCATCTGAGAAAGTCACCTGTGCTTCAGTAAAAGGGTTGAGGAGATAGTCTGTGACAAAAAGGATGAGTCCATACAAAGTCTTCTCAGTGGGTAAGAGGGAGGTAACGTTGGTCTCCTGTCAGAATGAAAAACACCCCTAGGGGTTGTGTTTTGATTGTGGAAGACTTAAATACCCCTAAAATGTCTCCCATTTGGTAGGAAATAAGATAAGGCCACCACAAAGGAGCAGAAAGCTGGTTGAAAAGCTGGTCTGACAAGATGCAATAGAAATTATTACTTTCCTTTTGGGCAGGATTTTCCCAATTTTATGTATGTCTTCTGTAATGATTTCCCCTTTTTGCATGTGTTAATGTTTAATAAAGTATTTTGAATATATTAGCTTTCATCGATTGCACTACTGAGTTGTTTTATACAAAGCATCTGTTCTCTTTCAAAAGGGGCTAGTTTTATCATTGTTTTTAAATAACCCAAGCACACTAAAATATTAAGTCAGTATATAATGTACAAAAAATAAATTGCACCCCCCAGACATTTGTGTGTGTGTGTGTGTGTGTGTGTGTGTATTAAACACACACACACAGAGATATATATGAAGGGTGCAATTTTATTTTTTCAAAGCGTGACCATATTAAATATTTTCTGTAACCTTTGTAATTAATACTATCATTATGTTATATTCTTGCTATGTCAAGAAATATAGATGTAAACTTAACCTAAAAGCTAAGAGACTAACATGCAATATGGAATAAGATACAGAGGAAGGAAAGTAACCCCTAGAAGTCATTGAAAATGAATATGTATGAACAGTGTTAATATAAAAATACAGGAAAAGATGGATAAACTGAAACAATGTGGAAGGATAAAAAATAACATTAAGTCCTCCATCGTAGGAACTAAAGTAATTAATGTCTAAATTTGATAAATAAGGAAACAGTATTTTCCAGGAATGATTATTAGATTTAGAAATAAATTTAATTACTAATTAATTTAAACATAGTTCTACTGCAATTAACAGTGTCTTTAAAAAGTGGGATTATGTTTTTTTCCTCATCTACTAGAACTCCAGAAGCTCTCAGTACCTGGCTGGACAGTGGCTCAATAAAGTAAAGATCAAGATTTTTGTGAAACTCTATCCTTTCTCTCAAGTCAATCACAAAGTGGCCACTACAACTTTAGCCATCACATCTGCATTCCAGGCTAGAGGAAGAATGAAGGCAAAAAGCCAGTTACCCAAAACAAATTTTAAGACTTAATTTTCTGACCATGAGATAATCATTCTCGTTTGCAAGAGAAATTAGAAATGTACTTTCTTAGATATAGTGTGAACTTCAACAAAACTGACATGTTATTACTAAATAAAGAAGAAAGAATATTACACAGATTCTGTGTAGTCTGCCATAGAAAGCAAAAACAAAGTGATCTGGAATTAGGCCTTGGGATTGGTAAGGGAATAACAGAAACTGCAATTACTGTAATCCTTATAAGCCATTTGAACATTTAAACTATAAACATGTATTAAGATGAAAAATTAAACAAGAGTATTTTCCTTAATATGTTGAATAATGTAGTTATGACCAATCAAGGGTAAGTAACATCACAGCATGGTAATTAAAATAAAGTCTCTCAGAATTCCAAATAGGACAAAGAAATGAAAGCATTGAGATACATAACATGTAGGCACTCTGAACACAAAAGAATATGACCACTGCAAATAATTTCTACAAAATATAATCTAGCACATTATGTTTCTAAATTGGGTGTTATGGTTTGTAAGTTTGCTAGAACTTAATATGTTTATTTGGTATGGCTATTAGTGGGATGAGAACAAAAAAACATAAGGAATTTATACTTCATTTTAATTTTGTGCATTTGTAACATTATCAAATAAATTTAAGTCAATATAGGAATTCCATAGTCAAATTTTCTCTAAAAGAAAATCCGTATATATTATTTTGGCTAGAGAATTACTGTCCTACAAGCACTGCCTTTATGGAAGGCAGTTTCTTCTCACTAATTAGACACATTATTTCTACCCATGTTATTTTATATTCACAGTCACTTTATCCTGTCTTTAAAGATGGATAGAAAACAAAATATGACCAAAGACAGATCTAGGTATAATCTTTGTAGTTACATCACCTTGCACAAAGTGCTAACCTGCATTTAGATTTCTTATCTAGAAATTGGGAATAACTATGCCTACCACAAATATTTGTGAGGATAAAAACACCACATTTGGGACCATGAACAAAAAAGAGGCTTGATTAAGTTTTTGATGACTAAAGTTGGAATTATTAGCCTTACATATAAATATACATAAAAAATTGACTCTGAAATCCATTTATGAAGTTAAAAAGTTTATAATCTTTGGTCAACAAGAAATAGGGTGTTCTCAAATACATTTACAACTCCTTTTTTATCTCAGAGATAATCAGTGTCAATTTGAGCTAAACATTTATAGATTTCCTTTTCAATAGTTCTTCGATCTATTAAATTATAACTTCTCATTTTGCTATCCTTTAAAAATCAATATAAATATATTTCACACTGTCTTACTAAATTGGAAACTTATTAGATAGGAGACTTTGAAATTGACCCTGAATCTAGCTGTTCTAAAATTGTATTATCTTGTTTATGTAGATCCCATGAAAATGTCATAGATGACATAGCACACAAAAAAAAGCAGCAGGAGAGAAATCTGGAACATTCTTCCTAGGAAGCAAAGCAAAAGTTTAATGTGAAAGTTCTCTGGAAATTTTTAACCAATAGAGGGCTTGCCCACCATATCCATAAACATCCTAGCCTTCAAAATCATCAGTCACGCTCAATATCCTTACTATTAATAATATACTTAATATTATCATCCAATATCCTTACATAGCATTTTTATAAATTTTACAATTTGTGAAAAGCATTTTCATATACATAAACTGACCCTCCATTTATAGAAAACAGCACAATGAATATAGTGCAGGCCAGAACTCAAACCCATTTTTCCACATCACAGCAACTTAGTGCAGCAGCCGCAGCGAAAGAGAGTGGGAAGTGACTGCACCCATCTAGTTGCCAAGGTCAAATCATGGACAGGACGAGACTTCACTTCTGAACACTAAGGCATGGAGAAACGAAAGCAGCACAAGTTAAAAAGAGAGATATATCTCATCAGTAGGACCCACAGGGTATAAGCATTTTTATATCTTTGAAAGGAAGAAAACACTAAAACTCAAATTTTATCGATTGGATTTGGCAACTTTGATCAGCAGTGTATATGTTCCAATCTGTAAGATACCTTGCCCCGTTAGAGCAACAGAGGAAAATCAGAATCAAACTAAGAAAAAGACCAGATGCTCTCTCCAAAGCACAAAAGAAGATCGTCCACCTCCAAGGAATATAAAGCTGAGGTCACAGGAATGTGCTGAAGTGTTGCAGCCTTCCATGAACGCACAGTTCTGAACTGAAATGGGAATAACAGATTTCTTGGAAGAGATTAATAGACGACAAAACGTCAATGGATGACAGTTTAAAGAAACTTAAGGACCAAAGAAAGTTTATCTGGATGGTTCAAATGTATTTTTGATAACAAACCTTGAAAAGGACAGCTTCCCTTCATTTTGGAATAAACCAACACACAAAATAGTGCTACACAGAATCCATACATAAGATTTGGATGTCTATTCAAACACTAACTCAGTTACTACAAAGTGAAGCAACACTTAACTATATTCCGAATCAGTTAGAAATACTATTCCCTGTAATTCTGTCACTTCTTTAGACAAAATATGATGGGGAAAATGATATCTTAATAAGATGGAATTAATCAGTTTGTAGTATAATTTATGTACCAGTTAGAGATTTATTGCTTCTAGTTGAATATACTCTTCACTTATGCTCTTTGATAAACAAGGGAATTCCTGGAAGTCTTTTCCTCTAAAATAAGTACAGTGATAAGTTCTCTCAGTAGAGGGTTGTGGAGAGGCACTGTGGAGGAAGAAGCTTTCCAGAATATCCGTCACAGGCTCAGGGGCCAGCCTTATAAGAGTGAAAACATTTGGCAAAACCTGCCTCAGTCACCAGCATAGAACACGGTTCCACCATGGCTTGGCATTCCATACCTAGCAATAATTCCTCTTCAATTCCCAACACATAGAAACCACAAAACCCTCCTGCTACACCACACACACACACACACACACACACACACACACACACACATGTGTGCACCATAGAATGGCAGCAATGGAGATCTCAGAATTGCATGGGGTAGAGTTCTCTCAAAGAGGACATCACTAAGATTGGACAGTGTAAAAGAGGGTTGAATAAATAAATAAATCCGAATATTGGGTATATAATATAGAAGAATGTCTGGAAAATCTTTTACAAAGAATATGAAACCCCTGGAATTATCATGAAAAATTCCTTTTCATGAGAAGCACCAGTGATAAAACAGTAAGATAAAAATCCTAATGTTTGTTCAAGAGCATTGTCTACCAACGTAAAGGTAAGAAAAGACTGCTATTTGCTGTCTCAATACATGCAATGCTTTTGTGTCTTTTTTTTTTTCCTATTAGTGAAAGGGCTGGAAGGTTGTCCTCTCCATAGCACAGCTGCAGATGAGTAGTCTCCTCAGGGCCTGCCTGCAAAGCTCCAGTGATTCCTTGGTCACTCACCCTCACTGCCCAAAGATGGATGTCAACTCTGGAACCCAGAACTGTTCAGACTACTGAAAAGTTCTGTTACTTGCCATTACAATTTACAGAGAATTGGGAGAGCAAAACACTTTCACCTGCTTCATCTGGTATTCTTTAACGTTTGTTTGATTATCATCATAAATGGTCAAAGTATTACCTTTCCCAGTGAGAAAAGATAACCTCCAATTTGGTTGTTCCTACCAAAAGAACTGGGTACCATAGGAAAAAAGAGAAGAGAGATGACTTTACTGACAGATACATTCAATGTAGGACATGCTATGCATACTACAATTTTAGGGTAAATGACCAGTAGGAAGAATTCAAGAGACTGAGGGCTCATCTATGCAGAAATAACTGCATTACCCAGCAAGAGCGTAGTTATAAAGAAACATATAGTTGCTCCCATTCAAGTCCCCCAATTTATAAAGAAAACTGAATCACTAAGAGGCCACTGTTATCTCTTCGACTTTGGTACTTTTCCAAAGTGTATTAACAGAGGAGAAACAGAATAGAACCAAACATAGGTATTTCCCATTGGTTCCATATACACAAAATCTCCACGTGATTACAGAATAGTATCTATACACACATATTGAAAGAGATTCATTCTAAGAATCGGTTCCTGTGCTATAGAGGCTGACTTGTCCCAAGATCTATAATTGAGTAGATAAATTTACAGAATCATTTCACATTCTTTTTGAAAAACTAGCAAAAATCAGCAGACACTTAAATTTTTCATCCAAAAAAGAAAATCTTTGTTCATCACAGCTACAACGAGGAGCTCAAATGGCAAACAGTTTATGACAAGAGTGTCCCACAGAATCATGGAGTGACTGCAAATGTGTGCAGTGAGCAAGAGCCTCAAGAAAGGTTTTCATTCCTGTAACTTTATACACAACAAGTGTGGCCAAAACTGCATACATCCCCACTTACCTTTTGTACTAATTCTTGCTGAAAATTCACAACTTGTTGGATAATTCTTTGCAAATTATTTCATCATCAAGTAGTCTACAAACTATGTTTTACATGTAGAAGGAAAATGCCAACAAAAACAACATAATATACTACATTATTATTAAAGCTCCAAGACTGGTTTAAACCAAAGCTCTCAATTAGTAGGATGTTCAAGTATCACTTTCAACACATAGTAATGTAGTGGTTAATATTTCATTTTATATGGACTCCTTTTGCCTATTTTCTAATTAAACTGATTTTTCTAGAGGTACAACTCAATACTAATTTAATTTCTATTACAAGAGATTTTTAGTTAATTCTAATAAAGACTTTAAAGGAACCACATACATTTTCTATTTGTCTTTGACAATTTTTGTTTTTTTGTGTCTAATCAACTATTTCCTTTCTTTCATTGCAATTTCTGCTGAATTTACTTCCAAGTGTGCATGCTTGGAATTTAACTGTCACTAAGAGAAATATAACAGCATCTAGCATTTATGAATAGTTTTCTATAGACCAGAACTGTATTAATACCAAAAATATATTATTGCATGTAAATGAATGCTGGGCTCAGGTTTAGTATTTTCTCACATAAGTAATAGCAAAGCTTAATTTAAACTCATTTGATAGGAGAATCAAATAAAACTCACATTATAATAAAATTCTATGCACAAGGGCACCTATACTTCTTAGAGTCATTTAAATGTTTAGCTGAGAATGATACTAAGTCTGTATATTGCTTTGGAAGTAACAACATCCTTGCAATATTAAGTCTCTCCAAAGAAATGCACTGAATTTATTTCTTCATATAGAGTTTCATAAATTTCTCTTCTCATGTCTTATAAATTTTATCTGCTATATTTATTGCTATCAGTAAATAGGATGTTTTCTGTTATATTTTATACTTTATTTTTAGTAATTAAACATTAGAGTTTTTGAACTTGACATATTATATTGTGCACCTTGGAATAATTATCTTACTTTGATTTATAGAAACCAAATGTGTTGTGAATTATTACTCTCACCTTAGAAAAAGGGAAACCAATACTCAAAAACTCAAAACATTAGAAGGTCATAAAATAAGGCTGGTAGATTAAGTATCTTGCCATTCATAATTTTAGCTTAGCCACTTTACAAAAGATAGTAATTTGAGGAGCAACTTAACAAAGCAATAATTTGCGGAGTCTAACATCTGTATAAAACTTCATGGCATACTATGTCTTTAAGGAAGAAGTGGTATTGGTCAATTTCATTTAGCCACAAAGTTAAGGCAGATACTGGACAATATAGACATAAAATAAAGTGTATGGTCTAAAGAAGCTGAAATAGGGCCTCCCTGGTGGCGCAGCGGTTAAGCGATATGCGGTGCAGCAGTCGGCAGCGGCGATGAGAAGTTTGTTGACCAGCCAGGGAGATTCCCACATGGCGTGGCAGACCTCTCCCACCTCGCCCACTGCTCCCCCTTAGGAGTGTAGTGCCATCGATCTGCCTGTTCTGCTCCCCACTCTGTCTCTGATGAACCCTATCGCCACCCCATACCTCTGGCATGTACCCCAGCTTGTATGCATAAATAAATTAAAAAAAAAATAAAGCTGAAATACTTTAAAGTATTATTTATGTCATCAAAAACTAGGATTGTTTTTCCTGAAAATGTGTTTTGCCTTACCTCATTCATAATGCTTATTGAGGGAAACCAAGTCACTTGCACAACTGATGGCACACAGTAAATGCTCAATAAATATTTGTGGACAAAATTCCTAT
Source organism: Scalopus aquaticus (assembly GCA_004024925.1). Taxonomy (NCBI): domain Eukaryota; kingdom Metazoa; phylum Chordata; class Mammalia; order Eulipotyphla; family Talpidae; genus Scalopus; species Scalopus aquaticus. Next base: position 3,905 of record PVIJ01014141.1, on the reverse strand, counting down.
TTTTAAAAACAACTTTAAGTAAAAACTATCTGTCTGGGGCCTCCCCGGTGGCGCAGCGGTTAAGCACTGCGCTGTGGAGCTGTCGGCTGCGGCGACGCGAGTTCGATGCCCGGCCAGGGAGAATCCCACATGGCGCAGCAGACCTCTCCTGCCTCGCCCGCTGCTCCCCTCAGCAGTGTATTTCTGATCTGCCTGTTCTGCTCCCCACTCTGTCTCTGGTGAACCCTCTCGCCGCCCCACGCCTCTGGCCTGTACCCCAGCTTGTATGTATAAAAATAAAAAATAAATCTTTAAAAAAAAAAAAAAAACTATCTGTCTGGAAAAGTTTGAATTAGAGAAGAATATGCTTTTTCTCAAAGTGTCTTGACATCATTTACTTGTGGGAAAGGAGATAAAGTATAGGGGTTGTGGGCAGAATATGTCAGTGAGCTAAAAATAACATATCCAGGAAATATTCTTGCATTTTGTCTTCTTCTGTTTCTTTTAATAATGTATTATAGTTCTGATGGTACAGATCTTTCCCCTCCTTTGTTAAGTTTATTCTCAGGCTTTTCATTCCTTCTATATGCTTTCATATCATTTCTATATCCTTTTATATCATTCACTTGTCTAATTGTCCTAAGTAGGACTTCCAATACCATGTTGAATAGTGTGGTGAGGATGAACATCCTTGTCTTATACCTGGTCTCAGTTTTCAATTTCTCACTACTGAGTAGGATGTTAACTATGGGTTTGTCATATATGACCCTTATTATGTTATGGTATGTTCCTTCTATCAACATTTTTTGAGATGTTTGATCATAAATGGATATTGAATTGTGTAAAATGCTTTGTCTGCCACTATTGCTATGATTATATAATTTATATAAGTGGATTAAAATATGGTTTATATACACAATGAAATTACTACTTGGCTACAAAAAAGAAAAGATGAATTATTGCCATTTGTGACAACAAGTTAGAGTTTAGGGGATTATGTGAGCCCCCAAAAAAGAGCAGAAGACAAGTATTTCACTCACATAGGAAATACAGAGAAACATAACAAAAGAAGAGGTAAAATGGAACCAAAACAAACCCTAGAAATCTGACTACAGGACTGTAACTACCAGAGTGGAAGGGTGAGTAGCGGGGAGCAAGAGGAGGAAGTGGTCCAATGGTCTATGGTGGAGGATTATGAATGTTTTGGTGGTAGGTGTGGTGTAAGAAACATGAAGAAATGTGAACCTATAAATCACATACAGTGTTGTAAAGCAACACACTACAATATAAATTAATACAATAAAACAAGGAGATCGGGCCTCCCTGGTGGCGCAGCGGTTAAGTGCTGCGCTGTGGAGCTGTCAGCAGCAAAGATGCGAGTTCGACACCCAGCGGGGGAGATTCCCACATGGCACCACAGACCTCTCCTGCCTTGCCCGCTGCTCCCCTCAGCAGTGTATTTCTATTGATCTGCCTGTTCTGCTCCCCACTCTGTCTCTGGTGAACCCTCTCGCCACCCCACACCTCTGGCCTGTACCCCAGCTTGTATGCATAAATAAATAAATCTTAAAAAAAAAAGAGAGAGATCAAAGGAGGAACAAGTACATTTAAATAGAATGAAAAGGTCTCCTGGGCAGGATCATAGGTCAGGAAAGAAAGTGGAGAAGGGAGGAGTGGTAGAGTATGTTCTTTAAAAGTCAGAAAAAAAAAACACAAAATAAGTTAGAAGAAAACAGAATAATGATGTTCCAATTTGTATCTCTAAGTGCTTACTAAAAGTTTACTAACTTGTTAGAGTTTACTTGTTACTTATTTGCTTGCTTGCTTGTTAGAACAAAGAAAAAATACTCAACTTTGCATATTTTTATTCTATCCAGACATCTCACTAAATCTTGTATTAAGTTTTATTTTTTTATATATATATTTTTATTGTTATTTATATATTTTACATTTTGTATTCCCCTTGGGTAACCCATCACCAATTCACCCGTGATCCATCTCCGTGGTCCCTTGTGTTCTTTTCTACTCCATTTTGTGCCCTTAAACAGACTCTTTAGTTTTAGGTTTACTGCACAATTGAGCAGAAGGTACATTTCCCATATACCCCTCCTTGCACAGAAGCATAGTCTCTCTATCAACATCCCCTACCAGTGAGGTACATTTGTTACAACTGATGAACCTACACCAATACATCATTATCACTCAAACTCGTATCTTAGGTTTCACTATAGGTGCTGTATACTCTATAAGTTTGAACAAGTATATAATGATCTGCAGCCACCATTATGCTAACATAGAGAACTGTATTGCTACTGCCCTAAAAATCTATGCTCTGCTTATTTATCCCCCTCCCAATCCTTGATAACCACCGATTACTCTACTGTTCTCATTCCCAAAATGTCACATTTCCCTTTTCCAGAATTTCATATAGTTAGAATCATAAAATATGTAATCTTTTCAGATAGGCTCTTTTTGCTTAATAATATGGATTTAAGGTTCTTATCTTTTCATGGCTCGGTAGCTCATTTCTTTTAGCACCTGAATAATATTCCATTGTCCCCATGTACCATGGTTTATTTATCCATTCACATTCTGAATAACATCTTGGTGTGCCCAAGTGTTGACAATTACCAAAAAAGTTTCTATAAACATCCGTGTATAGTTTTTTGTGTAGTCACAAGTTTTTGACTAATTTGACAAAACCAGGTTAATTGTTAGATCATATGGTAAGAGTATGTTTAATTTGGTTTAAAAAAATTTCCATTTTCAATCCCCACAGCAATGAATGAGAGTTCCTGATGCTCCACACCCTTGTCAGCATTTGGTATTATCAATATTATTTGCGTAGCGTCATTTTCAAAATAATACTCCACAGTTCTTCAAACTGTGATTCCATTAAACTTAGTGCATCTGACTGTAAAGAAAGCATTGTTCATTCTTATTGGTTCAATTATTGCCCATCTAGACTGAATTTCTGAACATTCTGGAATTCAACAATGTTCTAGATTTTTATTATGACCATCAGCTTATTAAGTACATAGGCCTTGTCATAGTAATATAAAAGCACTGTCTTGCAAACCACAGGAGATGATTATTTTAGTCTCCCAGAACCTTATCATTCTAAGTTCTTGAGTCAGAGAAAGCAGCTCAGCCAAATGTCACTCCTTGCTATATGGAGTATTTTAAATTAAACTAACCTTGCCACTTCAGTTAAACTTCTCCCAAATAACCCACTACTGACCACTGCTGAAAAAAGTAAAAAAATGCTAAAGAACAGTAGAAGAGGAAGAAAATTCACATCAGTGATCACTGTTTTTATTGCATTTTTACCAAAAAGAAAAAAAAATGTGTACATATGACAATAATACCTTTCAGATGAATAATGCAGCAGAGGCAAAGTCAACCAGCTTTTCTATTTTAGCTTGAATTAACTGGAGTTTTTTTGGTATTGTCCATGTATGTATGTATGTATGTATGTATGTACGTATGTATGTATGTATGTGTGTGTGTGCATTTAACTACAGATAAAAATTAGACATTACAGTTAAAAATTAGATTTTAAGAACAAGGAGCCTCCCATATATAAATTGTTCATGGTTACACAAAAATTTATAAGGAACTCACACAGCTCAACAAAAATAAAGCCAATAACCCAGTCAAAAAATGGGCAGAAGAGCTCAAAAGGCACTTCTCCAAAGAAGAAAAGCAAATGGCCAACAGACACACGAAAAAATGCTCAACATCACTTATAATCAATGAAATGCTAATCAAAACCACTATGAGATACCACCTCACACCTGAGAGGATGGCACACATTAAAAATACAGGCAACAACAAATGCTGGAAAGGATGTGGAGAAAAAGGAACTCTTCTACACTGCTGGTGGGAATGTGAACTGGTCCAACCACTATGGAAAGCTGTATGGC
>PVIJ01014140.1:0-42095 GCA_004024925.1 Scalopus aquaticus | reverse complement strand
CTTTTGTGCAGGGTGTGAGGTAGTAGTCTAGCTTCATTTTTTTGCATGTGGCTGTCCAGTTTTCCCAGCACCATTTATTGAATAGACTGTCCTTGTTCCACTGCATTTTCTTTGCTCCTTTGTCAAAGATTAGTTGTTCATAGATATGTGGCTTTAATTCTGGGTATTCTATTCGGTTCCATTGTTCTTTCTGTCTGTTTTTGTTCCAGTACCATGCTGTTTTAATTATTATGGCTTTGTAATATAGTTTGAAATCAGGGAGTGAAATTCCTCCGTTTTCTTTCCTTTTAGTTAGTAGGGCTTTAGCTGTGCGAGGTTTTTTTGTGTTTCCATATGAATTTCATCAGTAGTTGATCTATTTCTTTGAAGAATGTCATTGAGATTTTTATTGGAATAGCATTGAATCTGTAAATTGCTTTTGGTAGGATTGCCATTTTGATAATGTTAATCCTTCCAATCCATGAGCAGGGGATGCCTTTCCATCTTCTTGGAGTCCCTGCCTTTGTTCTGAGAATCTTGCATAACTTTCAGCCATTTATTACCAAGCTGAGAGGTGTGGCATTTAGTGAAAGCAGTGTGGTTGGGGAGGGGATCACAAGGCAATGGAAGCAGAAGACTGGTGATTACTCCAAATTTCTAACTTAGAATTACTTTATATTTGGAACTGCAGCTAACTCCAGCTAAGATAAGGGTCTGAAGGAGGAAAAAGTAAAGTAGGTCTTCTTTAAAACAAATGTGCCTTCCTCCTAGGGTTTTAGTCTCCTCTCATTTGTCTGAATGTGTTGAGGATCTATCATGTGCCAAATGATTTCCTAGCACAAAGGAAACAGATGAATATGGCCTTAGTCCCTGCTTTCCAGCTTATATCAGGGAAAGTGAATTTTATTATTATTATTATTATTATTATTTATAGATATGTATTTTACATCTTTGTTCATTTTATACAGTGTTTGCTTTCATGGTGTAGTCTCCATGAATTCCCACCACCAATTCACAGGTGCACCATCACCTTAGTCCCTGTGTTCTTCCCACCCCTGTTTTGCTCCCTCTCCCTCTCCTTCCCTAGCAGAATGTCTGATTTATAGTTGCCTGCTAATTTTTTTTAGATTTTTTTTTTTCTGATCCCTTCTTTGGTTCCCTTACATTCCTGCTATAAGTGAAACCATCTGATATTTTTCTTTTTCCTTCTGGCTTACTTCACTGAGCATAATCCCTTCCAGCTCCATCCATGTGGCTGTGAATGGCATGAGTTTATCTTTTTTTAATTGCTGAATAGTATTCCATTGTGTGTATATATACCACATCTTCTTAATCCAGTCGTCTATTTTTGGACATTTGGGTTGTTTCCATACTGAAACAAAAACAGACACACAGACCAATGGAATTGAATAGAAAACCCAGAAATGAAGCCACGCATATATGAACAACTAATCTTTGACAAAGGAGCGAAGAATATGCAATGGAACAACGGAAAACAACTGCTGCATGCAAAAGAAATGAAACTGGACTACTCCATACACCATGCACAAAAACCAACTCATTGTATAAAAGAATTCAACATAAACCATAAAATATATAGAACACAAAAACATTAATTCAAAAGGATACCTGCAACCCTATGTTTATTGCAGCACTATTTACAACAGGGAGAGTGAATTTAAATCTGACTTTGTACTCTAGATTAGCACTGTCACAATGGTAGAAAAGAAAATGCTTTTGTAGCTCTAGAAGGTTGTGACTTGTTCTGCTTGGAAAGGAGACTGAGGACTTCATGTGTCTTGAATGTTGTATCAGGCAGATAGGAAGGTGGGAAGGATTTTTTTTTTTAACCTGAAGGGACAAGCTGACTAAAGGCACAGGGAATGGTAGAATGTGGTCTCTGAAAAAGTAGTTTGGCCCATATGGTAGGGGATTTGCCTGTCTAAGGACATTGAATGTTATTCTCCATGCAAGGAACCATTAGAAGGTTGTAAGCAGGGAATGTCATGTTTAAGACTTGGTGTTAAAGATACCACTTGAAGGACAGATTTGTCGGGAAAGACATGGAGTGCAAGGAGACTAACAAAGACATTATTGCAGTCAGGCAAGGGATAGCAAGGGCTAAAAGGCAAAGAATATCTATATAAATGATGTGCGAGGCATGAAAGGGAGGACTCAAGCTTAGCCTCAGGTTTCTGACTTGATCACTAGTGAAGATATCGTTATCCAAAACTGGAAATGTACCAGAGAGTCAGGCTAAAACAACACACAAGATGCATCCTGGACTTGTGGATTGAGCTGCAGAGGGACCTGGCTAGAGCTGAAGTGCTTGTGTTTGTATTTCAGATGGTGACCCTCTTTCAGATGTGGGTTGTTCCCCTCTATTTCACAGTGAAGCTGCACTGGTGGAGGTTCCTAGTGATCTGGGTCTTTTTCTCTGCTGTCACAGCCTTTGTCACCTTCCGAGCCACCCGGAAACCTTTGGTACAGACAACTCCCAGGTGAGAGTTAGTGGGCAAAAGCTAGGTTTCCTGAATTTAACGGGCTGACATGCATGGGAGGAGGATGGGTTTAGACTGAAAAAATCCAGTTTTTGTCTGCCACAGTTCCTTGGCGCAGGACTTCACCAATATACGCTGAATGGGAGACCTACCTCTCCATTCACAGATTAAAAACCCCCAAATATTTCCCTATAGTTCAGTCTTGTGATTTATATCAAGGCCTGTTTATATTAAAAGTAAGCAAAATAAGTAAGCAAATGCTGGTGATCATGTAGTCTAATTTTATTTTTTGCACATTTCCTTTAAATGTTACTTCTGTGAGTGCTTCTCTGCTCTCTAAATTAGATTTTCTGTTACAGTCTTTCTTAACACCCTACAGTTTTCCTTCGGAACTTACCAGAATTTATAATTGAATATTATTTTGATTGTCTATCTCCCCTACTAAACTATAACTTTGAGTTCAGGAACCACATCCACTTTGCATGTCACTGTATATCCATGCTCCTCCACAGGGCCTGGTACATAGTAGCCTGCTCTCTAAATTTTTGTTGAATGAATACTCTTGGCAAATTTGCAGTTTTCTAACTTTCTTCTTGAAAAGTGTCCCTGCTTATATAATTCTCTGTATTTTTTCTGAATGATATTTGTTCAGTTCTCTCAACCAGCAATATCTGTACTTGACAAAAAAAAAATTCTCATTCTTTCATTCAGTGATCACCTGCTATGTGTCAGGGCCTGTGCTGAGCACGGGGGATACAAAGCTGGATAAGACATATCCCTGCCCTCAAGGAGTACTCGGATTGATGGAGGAGATGGATGGGGAAGCAACTGTTTCAGTGTTGAGGGTTAGTGCTAAGAGACACTGGTAAAGGTCCAGGAGGAGCCTAACAGGAACTGGCCAGCCTCAAAGTTGTGACTACCAGAGCCAAAGTCTTCCAAGTTTAATGTTGCTCTTTTCCCCACCCTTATGATCCACTTTACTGCAAGACTCTCTTTGAGGTCCTCCCTGGTGGCGCAGCGGGTTAAAGCGCTGCGCTGTGGCAATGTTGGCAGCAGCGATGCTAGTTTGACACCCGGCCAGGGAGATTCCCACATGGTGTGGCACACCTCTCCTGCCTCGCCTGCTGCTCCCCTCAGCAGTGTATTTCCATCCATCTGCCTGCTCTGCTCCCCACTCTGTCTCTGGTGAACCTTCTCGCCGCCCCACGCCTCTGGCCTGTACCCCAGCTTTACACATAAATCTTTAAAAAAAAATTCAAAAGCTTTAAAAAAAAAAGACTTTCTTTGACCTTTTGAGTTTAATTGTGCAAAGTAGAATTTGTCTTCAAGGTGAAGTTGGTGATCCAGTAACCCCTCTGTGACTCTGGTAGTTTATGTTACCTTAAGGACCATTATAGACAATCACAGACTCTGGAACTAGATGGATGTGAACTGGAAAACCCCACATCTATCACTTGTTAATTTTACGACCTGTATTCTTCACCTTTCTGAGCCTTGAATTCCTTATCCCTAAAAATGAGATAATAATCGCTACCTCATACAGGGTAACAAGAAGAAAAAATGTGATAAAGTGCATTAAGAGTCATCAAGTAGGATCTCCCTGGTGGCACAAGGGGTTACATTTCAGCACTATGATGTGATCAGCAGCCACTGCAGCATGAGTTTGATCCCGGGCCAGGGAGATTCCCACATGGTGCAGCAGACCTCTCCTGCCTCGCCCGCTGCTCCCCTCAGCAGTGTATTTCAATCTGCCTGCTCTCCCCACTCTGCCTCTGGTGAATCGTCTCACCCCCCACATCTCTGGCCTACACCCCAACTCTTGTATGCATTAAAAAAAAAAGTCATCAAGTAACAAACAGGATCAGCATTTTTAATTTAAATGACTGAAAATCTCTGTAGTATGGGAGGTTTTGATAATAATAAGTAACGTTTGATAGTGCTTTACAATTTCAAAGCTCTTTCATAAACGCCCTCATTTAGTCAGGTAACAATTATTGATGAGGTATTATGTACTTTAGGAACTGGGCTCTATATAATCCAATAAGAAAGGTAACACAGTTTTCCCAATAAGTAAACTTGTCCAAGAGGTGATTTGATTTACCTGTGGCTATCCAACTAATAAACCTCACTTTATCCAGATTCCTTCTGAAATGCCACATATTTTCCACTGTGTCTCACTCTAATTACTACCAATCCTGGATAATAGAACTGTGTGTGATATTTGAGGGCAGACACTGTATAATGTTTAGGACCTTTCCCTAGCCTGAGAATCCATCCCCCTTACTTAGCTACAGTGGGAATGCATAGACAGGGGCCTTGAACTTCCTCCCTTGGGCCCAGCAGGATTGGCAGCAACCTAGTCAGCTCTCAGGAGTCAGGCTGGTGCTGATTATTCAAGCAAATTGAATAATCACAGACAAAATAGAGGCTCCTCATATCAGGGGCCTGCCTCATCATGGACTGTACCTTCATGGGACCAATTTTTTTCTCTGAACCTAGATAGGGTCAAGCAGACAATTCCATACTGCTTCTTACTGGCTCCAGGGAATAACTGCTTCTCCCTCAGGAGCTTGCAAAAGCCCCACGCCAGACCACCACCACCATCACACACATACATCCAATTCAAAGGTATTCTTGAGCATCTCTGTCCTTGTTCCTTCCTCAGGAAAAAAAAAATTCCAAAGCAAATTCATTTCATTATTGTCCTGTGGATAGGAGCAATTAATGCAAAAACCTGTAACTATTTCTACATCATACTCATCTTCCCTTGAGTTCTTTTTCCTGACAAGAACAAATAAATTTACCTATCTGTTCCTTCTGTGCATAGCTGTGGTTACTGTTTTTTTCACTTCCTTCCCAGCTAGCCTGAATGGGGGATGATGTAACTGTCTGAGGTCAGCTGTGCTCTTTCTTTGAGACTGAAACCTTTTAAGGTTCTCTCTTCTTCCTTTGGTCTGAGACCAGGAAAATACAAAGCACTAATTTCCTGGTATGTGGAGGTATTTCTGCAATTAAGGGAGTGAGCAGCTTTGTAGAGTAATTAAAGTTCCTTGATGAGTCCTAGAAAGAGCCTGATATCCCCATTAATGTGATAATGGGATTTGGGTGTTCCAGAGGTCCCCTGGGCAGACACACAGTTTCTGTGTCAGCTATGCTAATTTTCTCTCCTTTCTTCAGGTTGGTTTATAAGTGGTTCCTGCTGATCTATAAAATCAGCTATGCCACTGGTATCGTTGGCTACATGGCTGTCATGTTTACCCTCTTTGGTCTTAACTTACTATTCAAGTGAGTACCCTTTGCTTTTTATTTTTGCTGGTATTTGGGGAAGAGGGACTAGTGAGATGTACCTTTCTTACTGCTGCAAGTTCTGAATTTTTAATGGGGGGAAATGACCCCTGGGATATGAGGCCCTCTGTGATTTTTGCTGGGAAATGTTACATAGCACAAAGGAAACTTAGACACCAGGGCTAACAAGAAGCAGGTTTAATTGCACCAGTGCTGATTCACCAGATTCACATCCAAAGGCTGAGCCCTGTCTGTAGAAAGTCAGGGACTTACATACACTTTCAGTTTCTACAAGTTCTGGGTGGGTTTGCATTGGCAGCTATACATGGTCAGGTATGACGCGGCTACATACCAAGAGGTGAGTTGCATAGTTGCATACCAAGGAGTGAGTAAAGGGTCGGCAGTCATGGGATCCCAGGTCCATTCTGCCTCATGGTGGTACCTGGTCTAACATGAAGCAAGATTCATTCCAGGAACTAAGTTGCATACCAGGAACTGAGCAAAAAGGTTGTAACTAAGAGTCCCAGGCTGCTTCTTTCAGGTCACCATGCTTCACAAAGAGAAAGGAATGTCTGAATAAATACAAGGTCAGAATTCCAAATCACTGCTTTTAATTTCTAAGAATATGTATTTTAGTGGAAAAGTGTAATAAAGCATAATAATTATAGTCAGTTACCCATAAGTTCATCACCCTAACAGAAACATTTTTCTTATCCATGTGTGTACTATTTATTATGACATCCACTCTACCTGAGTAGTCCTCTGTTCTACTAGACTAGGAGTTGGCAAACTGTCTGTGGGCCAGATTGGCTTACTACCTGTTTTTATAGAATTAAAATCTGGGACATGGTCATGCTAATTTGTTTATGTATTGTGTATGACTATTTCTGTTCTAAAACAGCAAAGTAGAATAATTGTGGCATATGGGCCACAAAGCCTAACCTGTCTGGCTCCTTAAAGAATAAAATTTGCCCTTGAACTAGACAGTTGAACAGTTGGCATAGGCATCATTGGCACACCTGGCAACACATTCACCTAGAAAATTACAAGACAGTAAATAGCAGAGCAGTGTCTTTAGGAGTCTTCACAGTAGCCCCGGGGTTGAGGAGGGAATGAAATCACACAGAAGGGTGTGGGCCATCCTGTCACAGAACTAAAGTACACGCCCTCCCAAGAAACATGTCCAGTTTTAAGAATCTCCCAGTCCAGAAACAATTTACTAACCACAAGCCATGTTTAACATATAAGTACTATTGCACTGTAACACTGTTGACATTCTGTTGCATTCACACTGTTGAAATATGCTATCATATTTCTAAGGAAATGGGACTAGTAAATTAACCCATTTAAGTTCTACTCCATTGTTGGGCACTTAGGTGCTTCTCCTCCCCCCCCCCCCCATTTAATGCTATCACAGATACATTGCTATGTTGCTTTCTAAGGAGTCATTACCAGGAGTGGGATTCTGATTGTTGCTTCATATTGTCATAACTTTCCAAAAGATTTGTGCCAGTATACTGGTCCTACCCCCACTGGAGACAGAAGCCTCAGGGACTAGAGAGGACAGTGAGTAAGTAGGACAGGAGAGGGTGGGAATATGGTTCCTTTGAGGTAATGTTGGCTGTGGATCTGAGGTAGCAGTGCACTGAAGCAAGATTTAGGGTTCAAATTTAAATTCCTAACCACTGGCCTCTTCCCTAAAACTAGTATACTATAGGCAAAAGTGTGAAACTGAAAGAAGTTCTAATTTATATTGTGAGAAGATACCCTTGAAATTCCTTTTTCCAGAGGTAGTAAAGGCTGAGAGAATGAACAGACTCACAGAGGTTTACAGGAACTCATCAGTCTAGAGTTCAACACATCTTGTCAAAGAAAACAAGATATTTCCAGCTCTTCATAACCTGTGTGGCTTTTTAAAAAAAATGAGAATAGAATATTCTGCATTATGTTATAAAGGTACTTATTTTATAATTATAGTTTATTGTGTATAAATAATATGAGGAGGAAAACGATTAAGATTCTTGACCATTTTTATTCTACTGGTCAAGTTAGTTGGGATAAGATCATGGTCTAAGATCATGGTCTCTAGTCAGTAAGTTAGATATTTTAAGATTGGTGAGTAAATTCAACTTTTTAAGATAACCTACAACTTTAAGTGAACAAAAACAGTTCATGGTACAATTATTTTAACAAAGATAGTTTTCTACAATAAGCGTATATATAGTTGCAATATTACTGGTCTTTGAAATTATTAAAGCAAACCATCTAGTAGTATAGGCAGGATCTTTGTCTTTCTTAGTAAACAAACTTGTAGTTTTGAAGACACAGAATATGTTTGCAACTTAAAATTTTATGGTAGGGGGGCATCCCTTGTGGTGCAACTGGTTAAGTCACAGCACTATAAAGCTCTCCAGAGCCACTGCAGCACGAGTTCAATCCCCGGCCAGGGAGCTTCCCACATGGTGCAGCAGACCTCTCCTGTCTCGCCCACAGCTCCCCTCAGCAGTGTACTTCAGTAAATCTGCCTGTTCTGCTCCCCATTCAGTCTCTGGTGAATCCTCTCACACCCCACACCTCTGGCCTACACCCCAGCTTGAATGCATAAATAAATCTTTTAAAGAATAAAAATAAAATTTTATGGTAACTGGTTTGTAAATATTTACCATCTCTTCTTTTTTTTCTAAAGCTGTGGTTGACAAATTTTTTTCTATGAAGAGCTAAATAGTAAATATTTAGACTCTGGGACAAAATGCAAAATCTAGGATTTTGTGAAGAGACAACTTCTCCCTTATACCACCCTATTTGTTTGGGTGGACTGTCTCAGCAGCCTTTGTGCCCACTTACCATCAGATGAGACAGTCTCAGAAGGAGGGATCTGAGAAAGGGGGGTTGTGACCACCGGGATCATTTTCACACTACTTCAGTGACACCCAGATCCAGGTGTGTGTGCCCTTCCCTCCTTTCAGAGGGCTCAACTTGGGCTGGAGATGATGTAACTCAGTGAGCTGCCGACTTCCAAATTGACATTTCATTGCTTGATGTCCAGCAGTTGCCAACAGTGGAATGAATCTTCATTACATAGATGCCAACCAGTGTGTACCCTAGGCAAACTGCAAGGCATGTTGCCCAATCAAAGGAAGCAGGGACTGGGAACAGAGTGGGGAAGATGGGCAGAAGGTGATACCCTGGTTTGGGTGTTACCACTCACAGTGCTAGCCTATTCAAGTAGTGCCCATAGCCATATTAAAACAGGTAGCAGGCTAGATTGGGTTTAGTCTGTCAACACTTAACTCCAGTCCTTGAGCCTTCTAACTTTAGGCACTGTTTTGTGTGTCCCTGAGTAATAATTCAAAGCAGTGTGTCTCAGGGCAGGTCTTACAGGCCATGCTACTTTTCTTACAGGATCAAGCCAGAAGATGCCATGGACTTTGGCATTTCTCTCCTCTTCTATGGCCTCTACTATGGAGTTCTTGAACGAGACTTTGCAGAAATGTGTGCAGACTACATGGCATCTACCATAGGGGTAAGTTCACCCAGGTTCTTAATACTGCCTTCTCTAGAGAATTCAGGACAGCATCACTGTTTTGAAAGAAGAGATAATCCATACAGGTGGGTGGTATGTATGGAGATTCCATCCTTAAAATTTGGCAAGTCAGATCTCAGATGTACCTGGGATTTTTAACTGTAGGTCCATTATGGAAATGAACCACTCTACCCAGAAGGAACTTAATATCCACTCAACAAATGTTTATTTAATGGCTCCTATGTGCTTGGGTCCCATGTTTGTGCTGGAATTTCAAAGTTGTACCAGGTAAAAAAATGATCTTTGCTCAGTAGATTTTATTCTCTAGTGATAGAGATGGATATTAAAGTAATATACACATTGCAACTTTAATAAATATTGTGAAGGAAGAATTTTACATGCATTGAACAAATATAGTAATAGCATTTGACCTAGTCATGGGATTCAAAGATAGCTTTTCTGGAGAAGTGACTGTTGAACTGACTTAAACAATGAGTAAGAGTCGAGTGGATAAAGTGGGAAGTGAAATGTGCACTAAGCAGAGAAAATAGCATGTGTAAGAGTCCTGCAGTGGGAAAATGGGTGGACCTTTTGAGAAACTAAGGCTAATGTGATTAAAGGCTGAGAATATAGTGGAAGTGTCTGGAAAATTAATTAGAGGCTAGGCTAGAAAAAACCTTATAGACCAAATTAAATACTGTGTGTATATACCAAAAGCACTCAGAGGCTAAGATAGAAAGAGACATCATCAGATTTGCACTTTGAAAACATCATTCTGGCTGCTGGGTAGAGAACATATTGGAGAGGGGCCCTAAGATTAGATGACTAAGACTATTTAAGAGACAATTGCAGTAGTTTGGGCAAGATGAAGGTAGCTTGGATTGGAGCAGAAATAGTGGAAAGGGAGAGAAGCAGACTGTTTGAAAAGTATTTTGGAGGTAAATATGATATAATTTGATGTACATTGGTTCCAGAGTCTGATGGAAGGTAGGTTTTCGAAGCTGACATTTCTAGCTCAAGCAACTCCTTGGATGATAGACTTTTCATTGAGCCTGGAAATGTTGTATGAAGACTAGGTAGAGACTCTGGAGAGATTCTTCAACCTTAAAATGTGGGTAAAATAACAACCTATTTAAGAAGCCCAACTGCATGTCTCTCTCTTTTTTCAAAATATGACTTCATTGTTTTGCTGTTATAAAAGTAATAGATTCTCTTTGTAATTATGTAAACAGTGCAGAAGTGAGTCCCATCTCACTATCATCCCTTTAGACTGATTCCCAAGAAAGACTGTTTCCTACTTTAATGGACATTTCTCCAATTTTGTGTTAAAATATGTGTGGCTCTGTCTGATGAAGGCTTGAAAGATAGTCAGAAGTTCATGCACCTCAGGGCATGGAAGTTTGAGAGAATAGCTAGGAGAATCAGGCAGGCTGGTTTTCTTGGGGCATCCAGATACCAGTCACAGCTTTTAGGAGCAGATACCAAAGGAGACCAGTAGAGAAGAACAAAAAGGACTGATGTGACTTCATCTGAGGCCCCTAGGGAACTCTGGGGATTTTGAGGTGGTTTTGCATGTGGGGGGCACCTACTGTGCAAATTTGTATATCACTTTGCAATCTCATCTGTTCCACAGCTGGTAGTTCTAGAGCAGTTCAGGTTAGACAGACTACTCAGACATCACTTTGGGTAACTTTAATCAAGTATAATCTTAGGCCTAGGATTGTCTCAGTATCATGGGGCTATTTTGATTTTTCCTGTAATGAATCAAATTGAAAGCAGTGTATTGGGTCACTTTATAAATAGCCTGTTAGATTTTTTTTTTGAACTATCTTCTGCTGTATTTCCCTGTCTCTTATTTGTGTAGACATCAGATTTTCCTTTAACTACTTCACTCCTTGGAAGAGAACTCCAGACCCTAGATTACCTACTATCTGCACCTTTGGCAGATGTTCTCTAAGACTGCTTCTGTGGTGTAGCTAGCTTTTTATTTTATTTTTTTTCAAAAATTGATTTTTTCATGCATGTAATAGCTGGGGTGCATATAATAGTATTGGGGGGGGGGGGTGCACGGTGAGAGTATTCACCAGAGATAGAGTAGGGAGCAGAACAGGCAGATTGACTGAAATACACTGTTGCGGGGAGCAGCGGGCGAGGCAGAAGAGGTCTGCTGTGCCATGTGGGAATCTCCCCGGCCGGGCATCGAAGACGTGCAGCAGCTGCCAACAGCTCCACAGAGCTGCGCTTAACCCATTGCACCGCCTGGAAGGCCCCATAGCTAGTTTTTTAAAGCAACTCTTGCCAGTATCCTCTTCTTTACCTTCTAGACCAGTTATC
Organism: Scalopus aquaticus; assembly: GCA_004024925.1. Classification (NCBI taxonomy): domain Eukaryota; kingdom Metazoa; phylum Chordata; class Mammalia; order Eulipotyphla; family Talpidae; genus Scalopus; species Scalopus aquaticus. The sequence continues at coordinate 30,473 of PVIJ01014140.1, read as the reverse complement.
TGATTTTCCCAGGTTGTTGTCAACTTCATCTCAAGGTTATTATCAGCTGCCAGTTTAAACATAGCTTTAATTTCTTTGGGTGGGTTACTAGTAACCAAACTACAGAATCCCTCTTTTGTTCAGATGGAACTCAGCTTAGAGTTGAGCCACAGGTTAGCTTCTCTAAGGGATGGATTGACTGCATTGGCCTCCCTCAGCTGGATCTCTTACCGGACTCTTGGGAAGAACTAATTGGGTGGGCCAGTAATTACAAATGATAAATCCTAGTAAGGTAATTCCCTAATCATGCTGAATACCAGTTTTACCAAGAGACCTGGTGGGAGAATTTCTTGATAGGATAAACAATACCTGAAATACCAACTCTTCACCCTCATAATCTCCTCCTTTTATGGGATCTCACTAGTTGTCCCTCTACTCCCTGTTCTCCATACTCATTCTCTGACAATATACTCCAAGGATAAACCCACAGACCTCCTTGTACCTCTTAGCACAAGAACACAAGGGTCAAAATAAAGTCAGACAGTCACACTGGACTTTATTAAAGGCTTGAAAAGTATAGCGGGAAACTAAACCACGAGACCCTGAGTGAAATTGCTCTCATTTACAAAGCTGCCTGCTTTCCAGTTCTTCCAGACCCTGCATTGTCTACCTCTCAGTCTGCCTGCGTAGTGGGCGCTACCTTCACATCTACTGCCTGGAATCTACATCTAGACAGTTAGTATCCTCCAGATATCTACACCTAGAACTTGTGTTCCTGGCAAAGATATGCCTCTCCTTCCTTTATACTGAATCTGCTTTATATGAATCTGTTCTCTTATGTGAGGTTTGATCTTTTCCTTAGTAAATGACAGTGAGAGTGACTGTGTCTTTCCAAAGAGCCCTACCCAGTTTCTATCCAACAGAATGTGACCCTGCTGACTCGTAACACAGACAAGCAATTTGTCCTTTCCCTATAGTCCCATCTTGGGGCAGGAAGTGAATTTTAGGAAGACTCGAGTGGCTTGTGATAATGCTGGGTGAGTCACCAGGAGTTCATTCATTCATTGTTAATTCCCAGGGCAAACATTGCTCAGACTGAGTGACAGGTCTTCTGCTAGAGTTCAGGAGGCTGACAGATTAGACCAGACAGGAATATGGGAGAAGGGCATCCAAAATGGGATAAAAGGATCGATTTTGCCACCTTTATTCTTCTTCCAACCCTGAAAATTCTAGGCTTTCTTATTTCTACCCAGATCTTGAGTTAATTGGGTTTTGCTTTGCTCAGGAACACCAGGGGTCCCCTGAGCCAAAGCGCCTGAATTTCAAGAATATCTTTGGTCTTACAGCCAGAATCAGATCTATAGTCTAGGTCAAGTAGTTTGAGGAAGCCAGACCTCCTTGCCTGCATTCACTGGCCAACTCTTCCATTTATTCAAACAGTAGTTATTTATTACCCATCCACAATAAGCCAGTGTGATCAAGTATACCTTTACTCATGTCACTGTTGCCCACATCCAGTAGTAGCCCTAGTCATTTTTTTTGGTGATAAAATAACATAAAATTTATCATTTCAGCCATTTTTAAGATTAGAAGCATTAAGTACATTTACATTGTTCTGCCTTCACCACCTGTAGAATTCTCTTTATTTTACAAAACTGAAACTGTACTCATTAAACAGCATCTCCATGGTCTCACCTCCTCAGCCCCGGACAGAAGCTATTCTACTCTCAATCTCTGAATTTGACTGCTCTAGGTAGCTCATGTAAGTGGAATTTTACAGTGTTTGTCCCTTGTGACAGGTTTATTTCACTTAGCATAATGTCCTCAAGATTCACGCATGTGTCAGAATTTTCTTCCTTTTTAAGGCTGAGTAATATTCCATTGTATGTATAGGCCACATTTTCAGTGCTTGTCACTTTCCATGGTCTTGTACATTCCGTGATCACAGGTCCTATTTCAGAGAGTCAGAGTTGAAGTCATAATCATTGGGACTGGGCCACCTACCAGGTGAGGAACAGGGTCTGTTTTATTGCCTGGTCCTCAGCATTATGACTTCTGAGAGTGGTTTGACTAAAAGAGATCTGTGACTAATTAATTTGAGAGATCCTAGAAATGAAACCATGAGGTTTTGTAATTGTCTGAATAAACGTTCTCCATTCCTTTTCACTATTCTGTACTACTCTATTTAGTGTAGAACAGTTCTTTGTTTTGCCTCACATGAAGAAATTTGTAATCTGAACTAAAATAGCTCAAAGTTGAGTCAAGGGAACTTTGGATGGCATCTTTTTTTTCTAGCTGGTCACCATGAGGTCATAAGCTTGTGACAACCAGTTGGTATAGTTTCCATTCACAACCAGAAGTCATGCTGGGATGGGCTGTAGGGTGGATTGGGAAATAAGCCTGTTTTCTGGACTGCCTTCTTCTGAAAGAGTTACTGGGCAAACAGGGTAATAACACTATTTGCTACAATGGACCCTGTGTCCTACCTTGCCCTTTCTATCTTCCAAGCAAGTTCCTGTGCCCAGATTTACCTCTAGAACCTCGGCGGGCCCAATTAACATCCAGACAGGTTTAGTTGCTCATCTGGCTTGAAGTTGTGGAAAAGCTGGGGGGTTAGAGCAGACAGAACTTGGTTTCAAATTCTAAACTACTTTTAATTGGCTACATGCTCTTGGACAAGTAAGTTACTTTACCTCTCTGATCTGTTTTTAGTTATAATAATGCTACTAGACTTATAGAATGGTAAGGACAGATAGGTTAATATAAAGCTCTTTGCAGAGTATCCTGGCCCCAGTAGACGATGGCAATGATGGCTACTGTTTATCAAGTACCTGCTATCCGCTACTGCTAAACATAAAATTACACATTTTGTGTCTGTAATCACCTGGAGCACAGAGCACCTGTACGATTTGTCTTTGTGTCTTCATCACACCAACACACAGAACAAGACATAGAACCGATTATAAATCACAGTATATGCCAGTTTGTCTCTTGATGCCATCTGTTGTCTGAAGGCATCTCAGACCACTCTGGGACATGCACTTTACTAAACCCCGAGAAAGGAGTATTTTATTTAGTTTTCAATAATATTTATGACATCATCTTCTTCAGTTGCCTAAACACCAGCTCAGTTCTGCTGTCAGGTCTCTGGCCTCATGCATTGCTCTCTTCCCTTGGGCACCAGCCCCTTCACTTGTCACGAGAGAGGATTGGACTAGATGAGCTTGCAAGGCTTTCCTGATGCAGGTTTTCTGTGCTGTTCTCTACTGTAGAAAGGAACTAAATACCTACTACCTGCACACTCTTGAGCTTGTGAGACTCGGGGTGGTAGTGTTTTTGTTCTACAAGGAAAAATCCCACTGTGTTTACTTGGAGAGCCTACTCCCACGTTGAATAATCTCAAACCTTCTCCACTCTCATATCTCTCATTCCTCTTCTCCCAGTCCCTTCATTCTTGGCTAGTGATCTTGTCTCCTATTTACTTGAGAAACTAGAAACCAAACAGAAATTCCCGGGCCTCCCTGGTGGTGCAGCAGGTTAAGCGCAGCTCTATGGAGCTGTCGGCAGCTGTGACGTGGTGTGAGTTTGATGCCTGGCCAGAGATATTCCCACATGGCACAGCAGACCTCTCCTGCCTCACCCGCTGCTCCCCTCAGCAGTGTATTTTGGTCTATCTGCCTGTTCTGCTCCCCACTCTGTCTCTGGTGAACCCTCTCACTGCCCCACACCTCTGGCCTGCACCCCAGCTTGTATGCAAAAATAAAATAAATATTTAAAAAAAAGAAATTCCCATTTTCCTGACACTGTGTCTACAGATCTTCCTTACATTCACACCCATCTTTCTCTGCTTGCCTCCAGTCAGAGTGGAGTAAGTGTCTTTTCTCCTCATGGTCCAGCCCTGCACTCTGGGCTCCACACCTTCCCGCCTGCTCAGGAGCCCTGTGTGCTGTTGACTCTTTCTCCTGTCACTCTTTCTCTCTAATGGGTTCTTCCTATTCACCTTTTCAGCATTCTTTTTTAAAAAGCTCCTTTCTTGACCCACCTTCTCCTCTAACTACTGACCTATTTCTTGCCATTTGCAGCTGGACTTAGAGAAAGTACCTGTGTCCTTTGGACCATCTGTCACTCACCCCTCAGCCCATTCCCATCTGGCCTCAATTGAAATGGCTTTGACTTAGGTCTCCAGTGACTCTCTGTCACTAATTCTGGGGGACTAATTCAGATTTCAGGAGTCATCAACCCTGTTGACTTAACCACTCTTTCCTTCTTAAAAAGCTTTTCCCCCTTGGCCTTATGTGATATTACCTTACCCAGGTTTTTTTTTTTTTTTTTTTTTTGGTCTCTCCATTGCTAACTTTCTTTCCCTTAAATGTACTGTTCCTCTGAGTTCAAACCTAAGAAAATTCTCTGCATGACTTCCAGACCTCTAATCCAAAACTTTTTTTGAGCTCCAGACTTCTACTATTTAGCTATTTGCCATCACCAGTCCAGTTTCTCAGTTTTTCCTGCCATCAGCTTAGTTTGAGCCATCACCTTAGCATAGGCCTCTATATATTGCTTTTAAACAACTGCCATTATCTCTGAATTCACTTTGGCCTTATAACCAATCCATTTTTCACACAGATGACTGTTCTTTTCTAAATTTAAGGCAGATCATATTACTCCTTATGTAAAGTCCAAGATGACTTCTCATTCGATTCCAAAATTCTGCATGTGACCGTTAAGATTTTACTGCTTTCCTCACATCTCTCTAGCCACATTAGGTTCCTCTCAGTTTCTCAAGTGCAGCAAGCTCCTTCCTGCTGCTTCCTTTGCTGCTGCCTTTCTTCATTTCACTTCACTTTCTCAGCTTAGAATGTCACTTCCTCAGATGAACATTTCTCAGATACCTAGGCTTAGTTAGGATCTCCTTTAAATTGCAGTGTTCTTTCCTGCCTTTTTAATAATTAACTTTTATGTAAACATTTTTCTAACTTAAAATCTTGTGTTTAGCTTATTTTTAAATACAGAAATTCTGAAGTCTATCTGACTTTATACCTTCTAGTTCTGCCAACAATCCCATAATGCATTCCTAATAACACTGACATTACTGGACATGGGGACAGGGAGCAGAGAGCAGGCTGTGTCCAACACTGTCGAAGTCAGTGAGGAGGCAGCTGCACCTCTGTGAGTCTAGTTTCAATTAGATCTTAGTCATGGTATAATGTATTGACCACAGGGCCTCCCTGGTGGCGCAAGCAGTTAAGTCTCAGCACTGTGAAGCTATCCAGAGCCACTGCAGCATGATTCCCAGCCAGGGAGATTTCCACATGGTGCAGCAGACCTCTTTTGCCTCACCTGCCGCTCCCCTCAGCAGTGTATTTCAGTTAGTCTACCTGTTCTCCTCCCCACTCTGTCTCTGGTAAGTCCTCTGACCACTCCACACTTCTGGCCTAGTTTACCCAACTCAGCCTCAGTGCCTCCCATTAGTCTCCTCCTGTGTTGTTTCTGCGAATGGTGGGATTGCTGGGGTCTGCATGACCTGACAGGCTGACCTGATGCCTTTGTGGAAACACTATGGGACTTGGCTCCGCCCGCCTGTTGTCACATTGGCCTGATGGGGAGAAGTCCAGAAACTTAACATTTTTCCTGATTCCCTTCTAATGTCATAACTTCATCTAAGTTCCTTTGGATCCTTCATCCTTTGCCCCGGTGTCCTGGCCGCAGAACTCTGGGATGTCTGAGAGAAAGAGCTCAGAGCTCTCATCTCTTGAGTTAGAGCGTTTCTCCTCTTGCTACTGTACTGCCAGTGCTGTGGGCCAGAGTGAATGGCCCTGTTACTGTGCTGCATGATGATACAGGAACTCAAGAGTCAGAACAGAACTGGTTCAGATCACTCTTGTTCAGTTGATGTGCCTAGAAGTTCTAAGTCAGACACATTTCAGAGCCATCTACCTGTTGAACTTCGGAGAGGCGTTTCTCAGCGGCCTACACCCCTTAGCATTAACATTCTAAGATCCCAGCTATTGAGAGTGGTGCAGTTGCTGGACTCCCACGGGTCTTGGCCCAACCCTCTGACTTCCACTTATCCTTTTCCATTGCCTTTTGGTCTCTTGACAAGCAAATCAAAACCTTTTGAATAATTGGCCTTCACAAGCTAAATAGCTGATCTTTCTGGAGCATTCAGCAAAGGTTAATGGGTAGAACTTGGGTAGGCGTCAGAGGGTCTGGGTTCTAGTCCCAACTTGTTTCTTCCTTTTTCTAGACTTTGATTTTTCCAGTGAGAAGACTGCTCTGATGTTATAAGATGGTAAGAGCACTCTCCATGAGCCCCTTGAGACAGGTTGGCAAGAAGACAAATACAGATAGAACTGTAATAAGAAGGCTTTTTTTTTTTAAAGATTTTTTTTTTTTTAATTTATACATACAAGCTGGGGTACAAGCCAGAGCTGTGGGGCGGCGAGAGGGTTCACCAGAGACAGAGTGGGGAGCAGAACAGGCAGACCAGAAATACACTGCTGAGGGGAGCAGCGGGCGAGGCAGGAGAGGTCTGCCACACCATGTGGGATTCTCCCTGGCCGGGCGTCGAACTTGCGTCGCCGCTGCCGACAGCTCCACAGCGCAGCGCCCAACCGCTGCGCCACCAGGGAGGCCCCTGTAATAAGAAGGCTTTTAAAAAAATGTATATAGGGCCTCCCTGGTGGTGCAGCGGTTAAGCACTGCACTGTGTGGCTGTCAGCTGCAGTGTCGCGAGTTTGACGCCTAGCTGGGGAGAATCCCACTTGGTGCTGCAGACCTCTCCAGCCTTGCCCGCTGCTCCCCTCAGAAGTGTATTTCTGTCGATCTGCCTGTTCTGCTCCCTGTTCTGTCTCTGGTGAACCCTCTTGCTGCCCCATGCCTCTGGCCTGTACCCCAGCTTGTATGCATAAATAAGTAAATCTTTAAAAAAAAAATTTATATTATGTGTCTTACTACAATTATTAAGACTGTGTACTCCATGCAACTGATAAGGGACTGATTTCAAATATCTACAAAGAGTTCATATAACTAAACAAAAACAAAGCGAACAATTCAGTCAAAAAAATGGGCAGAAGAGCTAAAAAGACACTTCTCCAAAGAGGAAATGCAATGGCCAACAGGTATATGAAAAAATGTTCAACATCACTTGTAATCAGGGAAATGCAAATCAAAACCACACTGAGATACCACCTTACACCAGTGAGAATGGCCCATATTAAAAAATACTGGCAACAACAAATGCTGGCAAGGATGTGGAAAAAAAGGAATCCTCTTACCCTGCTGGTGGGAATGCAAACTGGTCCAACCACTATGAAAAGCTGTGTGGAGGTTCCTCAAACTACTAAAAATGGAGCTACCACGGGACCTAGTAATTCACTCCTAGGAAGCTACCGTAAAGCCACAAAAACATTAATTTGAAAGGAAACCTGCACTCCCCACCCCCATGTTTATTGCAGCACTATTTACAACAGTTAAGATATGGAAACAAATACCCCAAAACAGATGACTGGATCAAGAAGATGTGGTATATATACACACTGAAATACTGTTCAGCGATCAGAAAAGATAAACTCATGCCATTTGCAACAACATGGATGATGCTGGAAGGGATTATGCTCAGTGAAATAAATCAGAAGGAAAAAGAAAAATACCAGATGGGGGGCCCTCCCTGGTGGTGCAGGGGGTTAAGACTCAGCACTATGAAGCAATCTGCAGCCACTGTAGCACGAGTTAGATCCCCTACTGGGTTGCTGACCCACATGGCGCAGAAGACCTTTCCTTTCTCCCCCACTGCTCCCCTCCGCAGTGTACTTCAGTAGATCCGCTTGTTCTGCTCCCTTCTCTGTTTCTGGTGAATCCTCTCACCACCTGCCCCACCTCTGGCCTACATCCCAGCTTGTATGCATAAATAAATAAATCTTTAAAAAATATACCAAAAAAAAAATACTGATGGTTTCACATATAGGAGAAACATAGGGTCACCATACAAGGGATCAAGAAAAAAAAAAAAAAAAACTAGCATGCCCACTATAAACTGGAGATATTCAGCAGGGGAAGGTGAGGAAGAGGGATCAAAACATGTATTATATAGTTTTGCCAGATGTGAAGGTTCTTAGATTAGTTGCATAAGAATGTGAATATATATGGTTAATACTACTGAACTGTACATTTAAGAATAGTTAAGATTTTATATTATGTGTCTTACTATAATTATTAAGACAGTGGGGAAAAAATAGGTCGTAGAAAGTTTTAACAAATGAATTTCAAGTCCTTTTCCTTGGGTTGAGGGGGAAATGTAACGTAGCTACTCAAGAGTAAGCCACAGGGAAAGTGCAAAACTTGGAATTTCTTTTTGGAGCACAGAATTGGTTATCCATTGTAATTAACTGTGGTAGTAAATAATTTTTAAAGTAATATACATTCATCAAGGAAAAATTGAGTATAGAAAATTACGTTAAAGAAAAGCAATCATCTCTGATCCTGTTACCAAGACATCACTGGTGTGAACATTCTGATATATTTCTTGCTCTGTCAAGAAAAATTTTTTTAAAAATTTAAAAAAAAATTATTTATGCATACAAGAGCTGGGGTGTAGGCCAGAGGTGTGGGAGTGGGGGAATGAGAAGATTCACCAGAGACAGAGTGGGGAGCAGAACAGGCAGATCTACTGAAGTACACTGCTGACAGGAGCAGAGGGCGAGGCAGGAGAGGTCTGATGCACCATGTGGGTTAGCTCTCTGCAGTGGCTCTGGATAGCTTCATAGTGCTGAGACTTAACCCCTCATGTCACCCTGCTCTGTTTTCTTTGTATAGATTTGTGTTTGTCTTTACATGTGGCACCACTCGATTTTGTGCCCTGCTTTTGACGTCATTAAATATCTCAAGCGTCAGCCTATTTAGCCCCCTGAGTGTGTGCTGTAATTGATTTAGATATTCTTCTATTGTTGGTCATTTATGGTTATTTCCATTTCTTTGCTTTTTAAATGTTTTTTCTATTACGTAATATATGTAACATAGAATATACCATTATAGCTGTTTTTAAGGGCACAATTTGGTGTGTTAGTTTCATTCATAGTGTTATACAATTGTCAATACTATTTCTAAAATTTATCATCACCCCAAACAGGAACTCTGAGCACATTGGGCAGTAACTCCTCACTCCTACCCCATCCCCAGGTTGTCTCCAGCCTCTCTCTCTCTGAATTTTCCTACTCTCAGTATTTTGTAAAAATGGAATCATAACATTTGCCCCTTTATGCTTGACTTATTTCATTTAGCATAATGTTTTCAAGATTTTGCACCTTATAGCATGTGTTAGAACTTTTTAGGGATGAATAATACTCATATTTCATTGTATGGATATGCCACGTGTTGTTTATCCATTTATCTGTTGACGAACTTGGTTTTCACTTTTTGGCTGTTGCAAATTATACTGCTATGATCGTTGGTGTACAAATATGTGTTTAATGTTTTTTGGGGGGATGTGTATACCTAGGAATGAAATTGATGTGCCATATGGTAATTCTGTGCTTAACCTCTTAAGGAATTGCAGACTCTTTACTTCAATTATAAATAATGTTTAAATGAATATCTTTGCATGAAGCTTTTTGACATGCTACTTATTTCATAATTCTTGAAGTGAAATTAATGAGCTAAAGATTGTGACAGCTTGGGACATAAAACTATCCAAAAGAATTGAGCCTCCTTTGCTGTTGTCAAAAGTGTTTGAGAATGGCCTGTCATCAAGCCAGCAGCGCACTGGACATCTCACTGTTCTGAATCTGGGAAAAGAAATGCCGTCTGTTGCTGATGGAACTGTAGTCTGGCCACAGAGCGGCTCTCCTGACAGCTCCTCGTCCCCAGCCTCGAGTCCCCCTTCCTCCCATTCTCCTCCTCTCTGGTGCTGACTCAGCCCAGCTCTCAAGTCCTACTCTATCTCACTTCCTAACCTCTCTGGTCTGACCAGTTCTCACCATTCACCCAACAAAGACAAGGTTGCTTTAGCATCTGAAAGATGCTCTCTAGTTCTGCTGCCTCCCATTTTGCCTCCTCTCCAGCAGGCCTCTCTGGTACTTTCCCATTTTGCCTGATTCTTACATCTTTCCTCTCTTCCCCTGCTCTCTCCTTCCAGTTCTACAGTGAGTCGGGCATGCCTACCAAACACCTCTCAGACAGTGTGTGTGCCGTGTGTGGGCAGCAGATCTTTGTGGACGTCAGTGAAGAGGGCATCATCGAGAACACATACCGGCTGTCCTGCAACCATGTGTATCCTGCCCGGCACGCCTGGACCTCACCTCTCCCACCACCTGCACGGCAGGGAAGGAAGGGGTGCTTGTGACCTGGCCCACTGTGTGGACCTTTGGGCGTAGGAGTTACCAAAGGGCAGATGTTTGGGTGATGTCCCCTGTTGGAGAAGCCGACACCCAGGAGTGGAAGCTGCGGCTTCCCACGCGCTTTCCAACAGATGGGAGCCGCTTGTGCCTGTACATGTTTGTGGACACTGTTCCCAACATGTTCCCGCCGCCCCTGAGCAGGAGGCGCTGACTTGTCCCATTTAAGACCTTCATCTTCAGGGTGTTGTTCAGGAATAATTAAGTAACTCCAGGGAGAGAGAGAGAGGACGCGCGCGTGCGTGCATGCGTGCGTGTGTGCGTAGGGAGCTTTATAATCTCATGAGGTTCAACCTGAGCTTCCCCAGAGCTGTATTCCCAGCTTCCTCTCCAGCCAGCATTAAGCTGTAAAGTAAAAGGACAGGAACTCATGTCCAGGGCCGCTTGGCCCGTATTGATGGCCAGCTGGATAGGAAAGGAACCTGCAGCTGCACTGGCTGCCCCAAGATTGGATCAGCTCCGGGGGAGGCGCATCCTCTAATAATCCTTCAGTTTCAGGATCAGATCCCGCTGAATATCACTTCTAACTCTTACCATGTTACTCACTTCCCCTTCTGTGCCAAGTACTGTCTCTGGTCTCCGGAGCTAGTGCAGGCCCCTTGAAAACTAGCCTGGGCTGAAGTCCATCCTTTCTGCCATTTCCTTGACTGAGGTGCTCAGGTTCCATGAGTTCTGCATTCGAGGCTGGTGCATTGTGGGAAAGAAGCAGACGTGTCCCTACTGCAAAGAGAAGGTAGATCTCAAGAGGATGTTCAGCAATCCATATCCTTTTGTTTGGTTTGTGGTTGGGGAGAAATTACTGACCAGTGTGGCCCTGCATTTGGGTCCCTTGGGTCCCCTGGGCCCCGCCCTCCCGCCTGCCTTGTGGCCCTGGCCTGCCATTCTGTTTTGCTTCTGCTCTGGGAAGTTGGGCCTAGAGCAGGAGACGAGGCTAGTAGCTTAGCTTCCCATCATGATTCCAGATCTCTCAAGGGTAAATTGGTAGTAATAGCAGCTCTGCTTACTGTGTGGCTAGCTCTGCATTCAGTACTTTCCTGGTATTATCTTTTTTGACACTCTAGCACATTGATGACCTGGGTAATTATCCTTTTACAAATGAAACAGTTTAAAAGTTGAATAACTTGTTCAAGGTTCCATAGCGAATGGATGATGCCGCCTCTGCTGCACGGGCCTGGAGACAGGCTCTGTGCTGGTCCAGGCCTGACTGCGGGTCCCTTGTCCTCACCACCTCAACACAGGGCCTGTGTTCCTGAGCTGTCCTGCCCGCTGCTGCCCTCAGCGCTGTGCCCTCACCAGCCGTTCCTCCTGACTGTTAGAAAGTGCCTGACTACTTTCCTGGCTCCACCGTTACTTCCCCCTGAGATCAAGCACCCAGCTTTCTTGCCTCTCCTTTTTCAACTGTCGGTTCATTCTGCTCCAGGGCTCCCTATCCCTGGGCATAGCTGGGCTCTGGGGGGAACTCTGCATCCTCATCAGAGTTCCTGGGCAGGGAACGCTGATTCCTCTCCGGTTGCTTGCTTGGTTCTTCATGGATAGTTCAGGAACAATTAAGTAACTCCAGGGACGGGCTGAGGCTTGGGGCTTCCATAGTTCTCTTGGGGACTGGCTGCTTTTGGGTAGCAGGGTATCCACACAATCTCATGAGGTTCAACCTGTGCTTCCCTAGAGACTGACTTTCCAGTCCTCACCTCCCCACCACCGCCTCAGCTGTCGTGCTTTGTCCAACAAAGAGAGGCTGGGTGGGGCTTTCTAGAAAGCATCTTCCTTTCTTTGTAGGCTGATTTCTGTGGAGCAGCTGGAAAGTGTGGGCCAGTGTTCTTAGTGCCCCCCAGATCATCCTTAGCAGCTTAAACACAATGTCTTTTCTTTAACACCCTGTCAGCTGGGAGAGGCCTCACGTCATGTATGGACAACTGCTGGATTGGCTTCGATACTTGGTGGCCTGGCAGCCTGTCATCATTGGCCTGGTGCAAGGCATCAACTACATCCTGGGCTTGGAATAGTCAGGAGGAAGAGCACCCACCCACCACGGACCTCAGGGCGCTCTCCTCCTCGCGCTCTAAGACCTCCTGGGTGGGAAAGACTCAAAGGGGCACTTGGGCCACTCAGGATGCCCTTTCCCCGACTGTGTCCAGCCTGGGGAGGGACTCGATGGCGAGCCGGCCGGTGGAGCTGTCAGCAGTGGGGGCTTTTTAAAAGAAAACTATTTTGATGAATATATCTAAAAACCTTTTTTATCGTGGAGCATAGGATTTTCCCTAACTCCTCCAGGCCTCACCCTTGCTGCTTGAGCAGGGGGGCAGCAGAACCACCACATTTTTGGGTTAAAGGAGCCCTCTCACTTGTAGCTGGGAGCTTCAGCCCCCCCCCCCCTTTTCCTTCCCTCCGTGGGGCTCAAGCCTAGTACCCTCAGTGTGGAAGAGCCAGAGAGCTCTGACTGGTGCCACGAAAGAGCACTGAGCGCTGAGGAGTCCTCCCTCCCCATCTGGGACCTGGGAGAACAGCGACTCTCCCCTGCCTGGGCGTGATAGGCTGGGTGAGGCAAGGAGAACCTTGTGACTTTTCCAACAAGGGAAGTCCTGGGGCCTCAGAATTCATTGAAGATTTATTTGGGGGCAACCAGAAGCTGCCGCAGCACGGTAACCTGCCCCAAAGCAGGGCTGTACTCAGCCGAGGTCAGAGGCCATCCACGTATAGCTGGGCTGCTGGTGCTACTTCGGTAGCAGTGATTGTGCAAGCTGTTCCTTTAGTGAGGAAGCCGTGATGCGTGCCAAAGGCTGCATTTCCTTCCCTGAAAGTCTGAGTGAACGTATGTGTGCGTGCATGTGGCAGAGGGACTATGACATTTGTAAGACCTTGTCGTCAGTGTGCCCTTGAAGCTGGCAGAGGAATTCCCCCTCAGGGAGTGTCCCTCTGTCAGCATCTTCACTTGTGGGCCCTGCCTAGGCCTGGCAACAGGAGAGGTGGGGTGGGTGGAAGAAGACGGTGAGGCCCAGATGAGTATGGGTTTCTGAAAAGGAACTGAGGCAGGAGGAAAATGTCAGCTAGAGCCCTGGAGAGGAGGATGTAACTGCAGCTTACATCTAAAATTGGGAATAGCTCCAGCTCTGGTCCTGGGAGTAGTGAAGAAAGCGGGAGGGCAAGCACGGCCTCCAGCCCTGGGCTCCTAGGGAATCTGCCGGCTGGGCCACCCCTTCAAGGGCAGCCAGAACCAGCAAGATCTTGTCGCTCTGTTTTGAATAAAGCTCCATGAGCTGGGTTGGAAAGCTGAACATCCATCTTGCTTTTCTTCTCCCCACCTTTTCCCCTGGGGTTCTCAGGCTGCTTCGCCTTTATTGCCTTTGCTGCTCCCATTTGAGAGCTGGGGCTAGGGGTGCTGGGGTGCCTGGCTCCTGTCCTGGGGCATCACTGGGCCCCGTTCAGATTTTACCACCTCGGTCAGTGCCCTGGTGACATCGTCCCCTCTCGTGGACCACTTGCAACTTCATCTTTCTTACCCATCTGCACCTTCCGTGGTCTCCCACGGCCCATGCCAGTGGGCCAACTCAGAGGGAGGAGGGGGACTGAGCAGAGGGTCGGTATTTCTACACACCCACAAAGGTGCTTATAGCAGATGCTATCCCAGCACCTTCTCCGAGCCCTGTTCCATCTCCTGGCCTCCCCGGCTGTTGTCTCATTCGTCCTCCTACTACCAGAAAGCTCAGACGTGAGGCCCTCAGGCCCCATCCTTCACGCTGGCTCCCCAGTCCCGACCGCCTGCCTTCCCAGACACGAGCGCCCCCACAGCACATTCAGTTGTCCTAGGCGCTCACTTGCCTTCACCCTAGTCCTGGCCCTTCCACCACCCAGCTCCCGTTTGTCCAGTCAGGACCAAACTAGCAGGTGAGTTAAGTCTTTTGTTCTTTGAGCCAGCAAGAAGCCATTCTCCCTCTTCCCTGGGAAGTGCCCTTTCCTCCTCCTAGGACCAGTTCTCCAGGTGCCTACAGAGAAGGGGGCATTCGAAGAAGGAGCGTTCTTCATGGGCTCCTTGGGGGTCCCAGGTAGGGAGATTCTGAACTTCTAGTGAACCTAGGCTTGTAGCTCTGGCCAAGGGGCTGGGAGGAAGAGTGAGAAGGGTTTGTGGGTGGGAGGGTGGGTGGTGGACTGGTGGATGGGGAGAGTCAGGAGCATGAGAAGGGTCACAATGGGGATGGGCTGTTGGTGCAGTTGAGCCTGAAATGGTCAGTAGCCCCGCTTGGGGTCTCTGGTGCCTGGGAGTTGTCCCTTTGAATATCGGAGTGAGTGTGGAGGAATAAGCAGAAGGCCTAGCAGAGGCGGACCTCAGAGTCCTGACCCTCGACTGAGATGGGCAAATTGACCAGCGAGACTCACTAGTTCACACTGTGTGGCCCTGGTCTGGTATCTAATCCCAGTCCGATATCAGATTGGTGGGAGGGGAGGGGCATGATTTCTGGCTCCAGCAAAGTTAAAGCTCTGGATTCTCTGGCTAGAATGAAAGTGAAAGTGAAATAGTGGGAAGGGGCTGGGTATTCCCAGGATTTCACTTTCCTGCCCTTCCCAGAACCAACTCCACAGTGAAGACTCTGCCTCTCCCTGACTAGGTAAGTCCTGGGCTCCTTTGGCCTTTGGTTTCTCTCTCTCCGCAGCGAAGGGATTAGCTTGGACTGATAGCTAACATGATCATGGTAATAAGAGCTGGGGTTGCAGGGACTGTCACTAGAGGGGCCTCTGGCTTTATTTCTAAGTGTTGAGTGAGCCTCTCCCTGTCCAGGGGAGTTACCGGTTGGGACAGATGGACAGAACGGACAGTAATTAGCAGTTACCGACAGCCCACCGGAAGTTCAAATGCAGGGAGGGGCTGTAGAGTCTTCAGGCTGGGATTTAAACAAGCAGCTAAAGTAGTTTTTCTTCCCTTTCCTTTCCACCAACTGCCAGTTCTAAACCAGGAAGAAGTTGTCACAGATAAATAGGGGCAGGCGTCAGGTCCTGACACAGCGTCAAGACTATGAGACAGAACTGGACACCAGGTGGGATATGGGGCTGTGGGGGCGGGTGGGGTCTGAAGAGGGGAGCACTGTGACTCGCTCCAGCCTTAACCCACGTGAACTTCTCTACCTTTGTACTGTTGTTCTCAGCCTCAGTCCGATGCTGAGGCTCTGGCTCCGTTCCAAACTTCCAGGAGGCGGGGGCTGAGAGGGCCTTCTCTGATTCCCTCAACCAGTTATGATCAGCCAAGAGCCCAGCTGGGATGCTGAGTGTCCCCAGGCAGTGGGACAACTGCTGACTCTGTCTTCTCAGACCCCAGCCCTGTGCGGGTCCTGCTCCTGTGTACCCACATTGTCTGCCACCTGGCCGGAGCCACAGCTATACCTCAGGCTGCGACAGCTGCTATGGCCTCAGCAGTGATGGCAGCAGCTAAGCGGTGCCCAGCGCTGGAAGTGACCTGGCCTGAACTGGAAGTCCCACTGAGTAAGGAGCAATTATGACGGGAGCCCAGAAGGGCACAGAGGGCAGCCTGTGGGCCCAGGGACCTGAGGGTGAGATTAACCCCTGAGCACCCCCTTTTGCTATGTACCCACTGCCAACCAGGCCAGCAGGGCTGAGCCCTCAGCATTCTCCCTCTCCTACCCGGCTGTGTGTGGGCACAGGCTCCCGAGCTGCTCCCTGCCAACGGGGCAGAATCAGATGTGGGGAACGGGCATGGGCTCCCAGAATGCCGACTGCAGTGTGTGGATCTGGCCCCACAGGCAGTCAAGTAGTCTAGTAAGACATCCTGAAAGGTGAGCCTAGGAGTCACCCCATGAAGCATGGACCCACTCCCAGATTCCTTGGATTTGCCTTGGGGCTCCCTCAGAGACAAGTGCGCTTCCCCTTTAAGGACTTCCCCCCCTTGCGTGCTGGGGGCAGAGGTAGGGGCCCGCTCTGTGGAAGGGCTGATGGCCATGTGTGTCCCTAGGTGGAAGGGTGACCTTGTCCTGCACGGCCTGCAGCGCCTTTCCCCACTTCAGCATCCTCTACTGGCTGGGCAACGGCTCCTTCATTGAGCACCTCCCAGGCCAGCTGCAGGAGGAAGACACCAGGTGAGGCCAGCGGAGAGGGGCAGCAGGAGGGCGGCCTCCTCCGAGCTCCCCTCATTCCTTCCCTTCTCTCCTGCAGCCGGGAACGCCGTGGCGAGCATTCCCTGCTGCGGAGCAACTTGGTGCTGAAGGAGCTGAGCCCCGCCTTGCGCAGCACCAACTTCTCCTGCGTCTTTGCGGACCCTGGACAGACGGCCCAGCGCCACATCGTTCTGGCCCAGCTCTGGGTGAGGAACCTGAGGGACGGTTTCCAGGACAGCAGGAGCAGCTGTGCTCCAGTGTGGGGGGATTGGTGGGTCTGCCCAAAGCACCACCAGCTGAAGTCCAGTGTTTTCCCAGGTCCCCAGGCCTGAGGTTGAAGCAGAAAGGAGTCTAGAACTTAGGGGAGGCCTGGCCTGAAGACAGTAACAAGAGGTGACTCTTGCCCTCTTGACCTTTGTCTTTCACTTCCTCAGGAGGGGCTGCCCCTCACTCAAGCAGCCCCCCACTCCAGCCACAGCCCACAACCAGCAGACAGCTCCTCCACCAGAGCCTGGCACCGCCCACCTGGAGCATGAATGTGGCAGGCAAGTGGCGCTCCCTCCACAAGCACGGAGCCTCTGCCCCGCTCTGCGCTTCTGTTCTCTCTCACCAAGTCCAGGGTCCCCTCCATCTGCCACCTCTCATACTGCTCTACTTCTCAGCAGCCTCCAAGACCCACCGCTCCAGAGCCCTGGTGACATCTCGAGGCCTGTAAGGAATCTTCCTGGACAGCTCTCACTTATGCCTGGTTGATCCCCACTGCATTACTTACCCTGATAAGTGAATGAACCCCAAAAGCCTGGTCAAAACTCCATGTCTTCGGTTAAGGCTCTGCTCAGCCACATTCCACATCAACTTAACATTTGATCTGTACTCTGTTCTACCCCGCAATGGGCTGTCCCAGGGAGGAGATGGGGCAGAGGCTGCGCTGGCACACATAAATGATCTCACAGAGGGGTGCTGACATCTGCTCATTCACTACATCGTTCTGCTGCAGAACTTGGCCTGTCCCAGGAGGGATTGTGGGAAAAGGAGGACTACCAGTCAGACCATCACATTCAGGGGATGTGAGCCTTCAAAAGAGGACAGACAGCCCCCAACTCTCATCAGGAAGAGAAGCTAGAAATGGGGTACAGGAGGCCTTGAGGAAAGGTAGGAGTTTGGAGCACATCTTTGTCCCTGCTGTATCCTCCAAAAAGCCCAGGTTTCCCTCTTTGTGCACAGATCAAGGCAGCTCGCAACACTTAAGGGAGAAAAATAGACTTTATTTACAAGTAATATTTAGAAAAGATCCATCCCAACCCTCCCAATCCCATCCCAGTGACAGGTCTGGGGCAGGGAGGGGGTGAGCTGCCTCTGAAGGCTGCCCTGGGCCACCGTGTCCTTGGTTTAGTGGGAGCACCAGAGGGTGGGGTGCCCCCGCTAGGCCAGTGCCCAGCCCCCAGGAGCAGCAGGGCCTGCTCCTCCAATGGTCCCTTGTAGAGGCTGAGAGGACTGTCTGGGCCCAAAGTCAGCCGCAAATCTGGCTGTGATGGAGAAGTGCCTTCGCTCTTGCAAAACAGCAGGAGCGGGAGAGACCCAGGCTCCAGGCCACCTCTGACACCCAGCAAAGGCTCTGGTGCAGGGCAGGCATCACTGTCTCTAGGGGTTTGGCCGCTGTCGGCCTGGGAGCGGAGAGAAGGCACTGAGGGGCAGGACGACGACCAGGCCAGTCGGGGGCGCAGGTAGGGCCTTTCACTGGTGCCGGCCCTTTAGTGCTTTGCCTGAAAGAGAGACAGTCAGTCACACATTTGGCTGTGGAGAGAGCGCCCTGGGTGTTCTCTGTAGGGATGTAACCTCCTTAGTAAGGGACAGCCCCCCAAGACGGAGCACTTGCTCTCAACCCCATATCCAGTGGCCTGGCTGGGCCCTGTCTTGGATGCCACCCTGAGAGGCTTGGGGAAGTGCCCGTGCGCCCACCGCCCACCAGGTTTCCTGGGCGTTGGACCCGTGCCTCCACCTTGCCCTTGGCCCGAGGGGTAGTGGCAGCGGTGGTCGTGGCAATGCGTGGAGAGCGGCGGGTTCCACTGCGGGTATTGGGGGAGGCCTTGGAGGGGGCTTTCTTTGAGGCCCCCCTCCGTAGAAGGCTATTCCCGAGCTTCTTGGGTGTGTTGAGGATACTGAAGGCCATTGACTGGCGGCGGTCGGCCTGCGGGAAAGGGCTGTTAAATGGGAACTCCCGCCACTGCCTCCCCAGCCCTACTTGTCACTCAGGCCTTTGCCAGCAAGCCCCCCGACGCCGGGGTTTCTCCCCTGCCCTGAGTAACCTGTTTAACAGCTGCTGCTGCTTTCTTCTGCGCCTCAGTAGTGCTCTGTTTGCGCCCTTCATGTCGGTCTCTGGGAGTCATGGGGCGCGGGAAGCAGCTGCTGGCCTTCTTAGCCTGGGGGGACAGGACACTCAGGCGGAGGGAGAGAGGAGCTTCCCCTTTAACCCACTTCCGACCTGGGCAGGGTGCTACACAGAACATGACACCGGAGCCGACGTCACCCACCTCAGGGGTGCCAGGGCCTTGGTGGGACTCTGAGGAGACGCGTTTGCGCTGCTGCCGGGTGGTGATGCCAGCGCCTTCTGCTATCTGGGCTGGCTGCATACTGGCCCGGCGCAGGGTCTCCCGGGGATCCCCAGTTTTCATCTCCTCATCTGTGATGGTGCCCAGGCTCAGGGAAGGCTGCATGGGGTGGAAGTGTCAGTAGAACCAGCGACGCCGGAGCCCCCTGAAGCCTTCCGCCCACCCCCCACAGTGAAGTCACCCTGAGCTCCCTCCCCAGAAGCGTAAGGTCACGGAGAGAAAGGGCCGGGGAGACAGAGGTGAGCCAGCTCAACAGGTCCTGTGCAGGGGACCCCAGAGCTCACTCTAGACTCCAGGGGGTAGCAGGTCTTCAGGTGTGGGGGACAGACTCGGTTGCGCTGCTGCAGCTCTGCGATGCGGTTCCAGTCGTCCAGCTGCTCAGGCTCATCCTGGCACGTGCCCATGTAGAAGCTGTTCCTTCCTGCGGGCCAAGAGGCAGCAGGTTGCCTGCTGGCCCTGGCATGTCACCAGCCTTTGCTACAACAATCTTGGACGTGCATGCCCGTTTCCTGCTCTGCTCAGTGCTGCAGATACAGGGGGAAGCTCACAGGCCACGTCTACGCTGGGGGCTCACTCGCTGCTGTCTGTGCGGAGAGGTCACACACAGGCTGTGCCACCAAGAGAAACTAACCGAGGGCCAGGAATCTATGCTCAGGGGAGCCCTTAAGGCCAGCGCCTCCAGGAGTCTGAGGCTGCAGCACTGGGCAGTCTGCACCCCCCCACCCCCGCCCCGGCAGCCTCTCACACCGGAGAAGGGCACAGGCCCCCGACAGCCACTGTGCTGCACTACTGTGCTGGGACGTGCCGGCCTCCGTGAGCTTTAATGGTTGACCCTGCTGAGGAACGTCCACCTGACTTCCCGCGCAGTCTCTTGATGGATGTGTAAGGCCCTGGCGCTGCCGGGAGGCGGCCAAAGCGCTGAAGGGTAGTCAGGAAGCCAGTACCAGATCTTCAGAAACGTCAGTCCCTTCCCTGTGCCAAGATCTGCTTCTAGTCTGACCTTAGGCGGTGATGAATCCCCACGTCCCCTCACCTGGAGGGGCCCCACTGGACACTCCAGCCTGAGAGCGGCGTGCGGAGCTGCGTGTGGTGGGCCGGTAGCCGGGCAGGCTGAGCAGAGCTGCATTTCCGTCGTCAGGAGAACCCAGGCGGGCTAGAGACTGGGCAGAGGAGGTAGCTCGCAGGCCGGCCTGGGAAGCAGGGGCAGACTGCGTGCTGTAGAAGGACGAGTTGGCGCTGTCTGGTTCTTCTACATCTAGCTTCTGGAAAAAAAGGTGAATTTGTTGCAACGGGTGGGGGCCCTGACACTCAAAACCACCTTCTCTGCTCCCTCAAACCCTGCAGTCATCTGCCTGTGGCACCACTTGACTTTGCAGGTACCCTTAGCTCTGCATCTGTAAGAAATGGTCCCACAGCAAGTGCCGTTTGCCCGTCTGAGAAGGCCGGTACAAAGAAAGGTTCTGACTGTCCCAGTCACACAACGAGGAAATGGTGGAGCTGGCCCTGGTTGGGCTTGTCCAAAGCTTCCCTGGACTGACTCACTGCTAGAATATCTCCAGCTTCTTGGCGAGAGGGCACCCCACACAGAGTTGCCCTCTGCTGCAATGAAGGTAACCTCCTAGGGATACAGAAACAAGGGCCCAGCCTGGCTGGCGGCCCAGTGGGCAGCCACAACACGTCTCAGCCACCCCAAGGGTGTGCAGGAGGCACAAGCTGAGCTGCAGCTTCGCCATATTCTATCCCGTCAGCCTGCCCAGGGTCCATGCCACACGTGGAGAGAAAACTAGCCTTAGACTCAGCAGACACGTCCACTGCTAGCCCTTCCCCTTTCCACAGAGACCTGAGCAAGTCACTTCCCGTCTGTAGGACAAGGACTGCTCAGCCCTGCCTGCCTTTCGAGGCTCTTTTGAGGACTGATGAGCAGATGCCCCGAGAGGAAGTGACCATTACTGTCCGCGGCCCCACACCCCAGCGGCCTGACCTTGGTCATGGTGATGTTGATGATTTGCGTGGTACGACGGCGAGCAGAGCGGGTCTTCCGGCCTGAGTCCAGAAAGACGTCCCCGAGGGAGTCCAGGCTGCTCTCCAGGGGAGCCTTACCCCGAGTTGGGATGGGGGTGAAGTAGAGACTCTCCAGGGACTCTACCTTGGAGGGTAGGCGCTGGGAGATGGGCGAGGCCGGCTCTCCGGGCATGCTGGTACCATCTGGCTGGGTACGAGGCAGCTTGCTGCAGAAGGAAGCCTGTTGAGGTGCTATTCCTAGGTCAAGGGCCTTGTGTCCATCTCTCTGCTCCAAAGTGACTAATTTCTACATTTATTACAAGCAGGACCAGGCTAAGCACCCCATTATTTTTTCCAGAGGGACCTTAAATCCACCCTCGTTCCCTGGTGGTGACCTCGTTCACTCCCATGACCGCTCCAACTCCTCAATACTGGCAACACCCAGGCCTGCTCAGCAGGGTCTGGTGTGGCCACAAACCCCACATTACCCAGACAGCTCCCTGGATGCCCATAGCTACTCCCCAAGTAACACATCCCAAGTGAAGCCCATCTTCTTTCCTCTTCCTGTATGTCCTGCCAGCAAAGGGAAGGAGCCTCCGGCATGAGCACCAGCACGATCCGGCCTCTTCCTTCGGCACATCTCACAGCTGCTAACCATAGTCCACTGCACTCTCATGGCCGTCTCTGGTCTGCTTCATCTCCCCAGTGGTGTCTGAGCCAGGCTGCCTGGGTTCAGCCCCGCTTGGGCACTGTGGGCCTTGGGCAAGTAATTGTCCCTCTAGGGCCCAGTTTCAGCTGTCAAAGGAAAACCTACCATCTCAGAGGGCTGTTGTAGGAAAAGTATTTCTCAAGTGCTTGGCACCTGTATTTAATAAAAATCATTATTTCCAGTCTCAGTTTCTACACTGGCAATTAGTGACCTTTTTAAGTATGCTGATCTGACCAGAGACTCCTCAATTTCCAACCCTTCCCAAAGCCCCTCAATGCCTTTAAGATGAAGTCTAAAAACTTTGAACAGGGAGTCCAACTGGCCCTCCTGAGCTCACTTTCCCCGCTGGGCTCTGCTCTCACGGCGCTGTCCATCGGGCACACACACCTGAGGATCCGTTCAGACTTGAAGCAGGACTGAAGGCCTCTGTGAAACCTTTTCAAACCGCTCACTCCTTTCTGCCATTATGCCCTATACAAACATCTGGCACAACAACTGTTAACACTATTCTTACTTCTAAGAATCGGCTTCCAGAGAGCAAAGGGACCACATCTTATTTACCTCACAGCCCCAGTGCCCAAGAGATAGCCTGATAAACATCAGGTACTCAGTGGACAACAGCTGGAAGGGGAAAGGTGCCTCCTGACCTGGTGACAGTGAGTGGGGTTCCCTCCTCGCAGCTCAGGTCCAGGCTGTCAATACTCAAGTCCAGCTGAGGCTTTGCCTGTGGCTCCCGGCTCTTTAAGGCATCAGTTGCTACCTGGAACTTGCCCAGGTCTCGAAGCTGCTGGTCAGCATGGGCAACCTGGGAAGGAGAAGGTAGGGGGAGTGTGAAGAGCTGTCTAAGGCAGGATGGCCTAAGAGAGGAGGGCAAACAGGTCTAATATGACAGGTGAGGGACGTGTCTGACTGGACACTTACCTGCGCCTCCAGGCTGCGCACCTGGGCCGTCAAGTGGCGGCAGCTCTGTTCTGCCTCCTTGGTTTTCAGCCCGGCCTGCTGGAGCTCACGGCCAAGCCGCTCAGCTTCAGCCCGCAGCTCCTTGTTTTCCTTCTGAAGCTGCTCCAGGCCTTGCAGCTGCTCCTGAAGCTCTTGGTTCTGTTGCTTCTTGGCATCATAATGGGTCTTGGCTTTCTCCATCTGCGGGTACACAGTTAGGCAGGTGGCAGGTGGGACGGGATAAAAGGCAGGAAGGAGGCAGAGTGGGCAGGGGCTGGGCTCACTTGTAGCTTGTAGTGCTCAGCTGCCTGCTCCTTCTGGCTCAGCCGGGTCTGCAGCTCATTCAGCTGGGCCTGAAGGCGCTGGGCCTCCTGCTGGCTCTCACCTCCCTGGGCCTGGAAAGCATGAGAAAGGCTGGTCAAAGTGGCTGGTCTGGTTAATCCACCTAAACCGAGCAACTTGCCCTGGCCTCTATTCTCCCAGGACAAGTGAAAAAAATCCTTTCAACTCTCCCCTGCCCACCTCCAGCACACGGGAACATCACAAACTCCTAAAGGGCCATATTCTGCCAAGTTCCTTTCAGCTAATGCCGTTTCTGACAGCTGTATCTTTGAGGGCAAGTACAAATTCATTCTCATTCCAGGAACATAGTGTAGACCCATCTCCCTACGCGCCCCTCCCCCCACCCCAACGCCTCACGCCTCAAGGGGAAAGGAAACTGATCCTTTGGGAACACCTAGCTGCAGAGCACAGCATGTGAGCTGTCTGAAGATAGGTGAACTAATATATCCTCCAAACACTCTGGAAAGTAACTTTATCCCCATTTCAGAGATAAAGAAACTGAGCTCGAAGATTTCAGCAAACTGACCAGGGCCATAGTGACTAAATCAGCAGGTTAAGAGTTGAACCTTAGTCCACCTAACTCCAAAGCCCCCCACTGATGCTGCACTGCCCCTCTCCAGGACACAGACCCCTGGGGAGCACGGCCTGTGTTTGTCCGCCTGCACTGCCAGCATATGCTTACTTTGTTGCAGACACTGCACAGGACCGTTGGCCTTACCTCCCCCCATCTCCTAGCCCCAGCTAGGTGCTACCCAAAGAACACAATAAGCACCTACTTATCACATTATCATGACTTAGTGTGGAAAAGGAGGAAGTGAGCTGGAGAAACAAAGCTCCCACCACTTCCTGTAACCCAACAGACCTTTAGTGAAACCCAAGGTCACGAATGTCCAATTCTTTGCCCCTGACTAAAAGCTGTGATGCCTAGAACTGCAAAAAGGCAAATATTAAGCCAGAAAAAGTGCAATAGTTGAAAGCACTAATATTAAATTGCATTGTAATAGTAAATGTTGACACTTTCATTCCTTAAGACTATCCAGACCAGTGTCACCCAACAGAACTTCGTGTCATGATGGGAATATTCTATGTCTGCCTCGCCGATGCCGTAGCCACTACCACACGTAGCAGGAGAAACGTGGCTAGTGTGATTGAGAAATTGAAAATTTCATTGTAACTAACTGACATGTAACCATACACGACTAGTCACTACTATAGTGGGATGGTGGGAGCCACTTGGTCTTTCCTGAAAAGCACGTGCAGGGGCTTCTGAGGCAGCCAGGTCTCCCCAAAGGCCCTTCCTCAGCCCCACATCCACCACAGTCCGAGAGCCAGAGAGCACCTCCTGCCCACAGCCTTACTCTGCTGCGGACAGAGGTCTATCTCCCCTTTGCTGTCCCACCTTCAGCTTCTGCTGCTGGGCCTTGCTGATCTGCTCATGGTCAGCGAGCTTCTTACTCAGTTCTTCTACCTGAGGCAGGAAAAGGAAGAGAAGATTCAGGAGGGCTTCACTAGGTTGTCCAGATAAACTGTGGGGTTTCCCCAGACCAACACCTGGTGTTTCTAGAAGAAACCCAGGTCCTTTCTCTTGACTCCAGTTGGAAAATAGCCTGTTGCCCGGGCTGGTTGGCAGGACTTGAGTAAGACAACCTAATAAACAGGTGGCTGCTGGAAATACCTGCTCCCCTCCACCTGGACCTGCAAAACAAGAGGCCCATCCGATTCCTGCAGCCACCAGAATCTACAGAATTGTCTCTGAGGAGGTGACACTCTACTCCGGCCACCATTCCTAGCCCCAACCTTCCTTGGTGAAGGACAGGAACAGGGAAACTGATCTTTAACCCCAGTAGGCACACTCAACGAGCAGCTAACTCTTTGAAACTGCCAAAGCAAAAGGCCAAAGACGCTCAAGATTTCTTCCCAATACTACACAGGACGTCAGGGTTGCTGCTCACAGTGTGGCTGCAGTGCTTAGCAGCGGGAATCAGCCTGCTGGAGCACAGGAGCAGGGGCAGCATACGCACTGCAAGCCCCCCACACTTCCACATAGAGGAGGAGAGGAGGGAGCATGGCAGTCAAAGTGCCCCCGGCTCTGCCAGGGGTCCTGGAGCTCAAGCACAAGATTGAGTCAAAGGCTCCATTGCTAAGTGCTGTTCATTCTGATTGTCTTCCATCATCTTGGGCTCTGTGGAGGTGTCGGGAGGGCCAGGAAGGCCTGATTCCTCTGCGGATCTGAGGTGGGAAGGCAGGTTAGGGTCCTCCCACTAAACAGCAGCTCTGCAATCTTGACCTTTAGAATGGTGGAGATCCTGGTGAGAGCAGGGCAGCCAGGCCTCCTCCCCGCTGGTAGAGGCCTTGCCTTTCCGTGGTTTTCCTGCTTCTAGCCATATCTAAACCATGCTTGATTTAAACCAACAAAACATGTGTGTTAAGGCCCCAGAGGCAGGCAGGCATCCTGAGCTCTTGAGCCCCTCGCATCTGTGAGAACTGCCTGTGTATCACCTTCATGGCTTCTGTGTGAAGGAAGGGACGGTAACACATGAGGTCCTATTCCTCTGAGTGCCCAAACTTGCAACAAGACTGGGAGAGTTTACAATTCCAAGGACAGTCACTGGTTCTGATATGGGACAGATGAAGCCTACCTCACCCTTCACCCCTGACAGGCAGATGACACTGAAAGCGCGGAAGGCTGGAGAGGCTGACCTGGGATGGGTAGGATGAGGGGCCAGAGCAGGCTCAGCACACAGCACCCGAGCCCGCGCTGGATTTGTGGCTTGACGCCGCCCCCTTCACTAACAGCTCACCGCAGAGCCGGCAGAGGCGGGCTGCAGGTCCACGTTTTTTGCTTAAGAACCCCCGACATGACCTGCTTAGTCTGCTCTCCCTGAAATGCCTCTACTTGCTCCACATATGCATGGAGGGGAAGGAACAATGGAGACAGGTGACACAGGGGCCAAAGAGACACTGCAGCTCTGACATGGTCCCCCAGGAGCTAAACACGGAGAAATTTTAAAAATGCATTTGGCCCATTCTAGTTCCCAGGGTCCCCTGAAGCCCCCACAGCAGGTGTCCTCTCAGTGCACCTCCAGAACGGGCTGGGGGCCTTCAGGGGTTGACAGCCAGGGACAGAGCCCGGAAAGGGGAGGTCGTTGATATTTTCTTTAAAGGACAACAGACTTAAACTACTCTCCTCCTAGTCACACAGTAGGAGAGATGAGACGCTCCAACACTGTGGGAGCCAGAGGTCCCGGAATGCAGAGGGGACAAAGTCTCCCCTCCCTCAGGTCTGATCTTCGGGTGTGTGACTGAGGCGGCACCTTACCTGGCCAGTTAGTTTCTGCCTCTCCTCCTGGAACCGCTGCCTCTCCTCCACGACCTTGACCTTGGCATCCTCGTACTTGGCAGTCATTAGATCCAGCTCCCGGGCAGTGCTCTGTGCTTCCCGCTGCATCTCAGCCAGGCGGGTGTCGGCGTCAGCACGCACAGCTGCCAGCTCCTGGCCATACTTCTCCCGAGCCTGGTCCAGCTCCACTTCTAAAAACTGCCGGCCAAGGTTTGCTCGCTCACCCAGCCCCCGGTTCTCCTCGGCCAGCAGGCCGTGAGCCTTCTTCAGCATGCTCAGCTGCTCTGCGTAGCTGGCCTTCTCTGCCCGCAGCTGCTGGGCTGCTCGCTCTTGCTCTGCCACCTTCTGCCGCAAGGGCACCAGCTCCCCGAGTTCCCGCTGGGCGCGCATCAGCTCCGCCCGCAGCCCCCCAGCTGCCTGCTTGCTTTGCTCCAGCTCCTCGCGATGGCGCTTCTCAGCAGCTGCCTGCTCCGCCTGCAGCTGCTGGCACAGGTGCTTGACGGGCAGCAGCTCGCTTACCAGGGCCTGCGCGCTGGTGTGCTCAAGCTGCAGTGCGGAGAGGGCCTGCTCCTTCTGGAAGAACTTCTCTTGCCACACCTTTAACTCCTGGCCCAGCTCCTCTGCTCGCTCTGCCTGGGAGGCCAGCTCCTGCCGCAGGCTCTCTGAGGCCACCCGCTGTTTCTCCGCCTCCTCCCGAAGGGTCTGGACTTCTTCCCGCAGAGCAGAGCTTCGTTCAGCAGCTCTGGCACTGTTGCTGGCCGTCTCGGCCTGGAGCAGCCGCAGCCGATCTTCCAGTTTCTGGCTCTTCTCTGACTCAGCTACAACCAGCCGCTTCAATTCCTTGCTCTCACCCTCCTTCTCCAGAACCTGGCGGTTGAGAATGGACACCTCCTCCTCCAAGCTACTGATGAGACTGTTTTTTCTCTCAGCCTCTTGCTGGCCCCGGGCGACCTGGGCTTTCCACGCGTCCTCAGCCTTGCTGTGGTCTTGGGCCTTGGTGCGGAGGGTGGCCAGCTCCCTTTGGGTGGAGGCTAAGGTGTCCTGGCTCCGTCCCAGCTCCTGGGCCTTCTCCTCTAACTGGCCCCGCAGTGTCTCCAGAGCCCGGGCCCGCTCAGCATGGGAGGCGCGCTCGGACTCCAGGCCGCGCTCCAGGCCGGACGCCTTGTGCTGATGCTCCCGGCACTGCCGCTGCAGCCTGCTCACTTCTGCCCGCAGAGCGTCCAGCTCAGCTCCTTCCTGCCCCGCCTTTCCAGCTGTTTCAGACTGGACTCCTGACCCAGAAACGTCACCTCCGCTGGCTGTCGCGACTGACTGCTGGAATTCCTCCTCTTTCTTGGCAAGCTGTGTCTTCAATTGCTCCACGGTTTGCTGAAGCTCCCCCAGCTCCGTTTTCTGGGCTACGTCCTGCTCACGTAACTTGGCCAGCTCCTGGTCTTTCTCTTCCTTTTCCCTCTGAGCACGGGACAGAGCCTCTTGCAGGGCAGCAAACTCGACACGCTGCTCATTGAGGGCATTCTGCAGCCGCATCTCAAGCTCGGCCTTGGCAGC
Source organism: Scalopus aquaticus (assembly GCA_004024925.1). NCBI lineage: Eukaryota > Metazoa > Chordata > Mammalia > Eulipotyphla > Talpidae > Scalopus > Scalopus aquaticus. The sequence continues at coordinate 2,520 of PVIJ01014140.1, read as the reverse complement.
CTTCTCAAGGGCAAGATCAGCTTGGGCCCGGCCCCGCTCCTGGGTCAGCCTTGCCACCTCCCTCTCCTGCTGTCCACGCTCCTCCTGCTGCTGTCCTTGGCTCTCCATCAGCGCAGCCCGCAGCCTCTCCAGCTCGCTGCCCATCTGCTCTGCCTCGCGCTCCATGGCCTGCAGTGCATCCTGGGTGCTACAGAATGGGCGTCCCCGCTGCTCTCCCAGCCACTCTGATTCTGACTCTCGGTCTCCTGCCCTTGGGTGCTCCTTGAGTAGCTCACGGGAGGTGGTTTCCTGCTGTTCGCCTGCCCTGCGCACCAAGGCCTCCAGGTGGGCCACCTCTTTGCTGGTTGCAGCCATTTTCTCCTGCAGAGTGGAGAGGTCGTCTGCAAGCTTCTGGGCCCTGACCTCCTTCTCCTGGACCTGCTGGAGGGCTCTGGCCAGGTTGGCGTGCAGCTGAGCTAGCTCACTCTGCTGCCGGCCTATCTGGAGCTCCCTGTGGGCCTCTATCCCAGCCACCCTCTCCTTCGCCTCCTGGAGCTCCTGGCGGGCCTTCTCACATTCCTCTTTCAGGGCCATCATCTGCTCCTGGAACACGGCGCCACACCGGGCTTCCTCTCGCTGGCTGCCCTCGTACCGCTCACGCCAGGTAGCCGCCTCTCTGCCAAGCTGCTCACACTCACTCTCGGCCCTGCGCTTGGAGGCCCTGGCCTCTGCCAGCTCCTGCCGCAGGGCCTCTGTCTCGGCCTGATGGGCCTTCCCAAGCTGCTGTAACTGGGCCTCCAGCCCTGTGCGCCTGTCCTTCTCTTCTTCCAGCTCCTTCCGTTCCTGCTTGTGCCGCTCCACCAGGCTCTGTGTCTCTGCCTCCAGCTTGGAGATGCAACGCTGCTGCTGTTCCAGGGCATCTGCCGCCCTGCGCTTCTCCTCTTCCAGGCTGCCCTTGGCGAGCTTCAAGGACTCCTCCAGGGCCTGGACCTGCTCCTGCAGCTGGCCCTTCTCCTGAGTCATCCTTTCTTTCTCGGTTGCTTTCTGCTGCTCCGACCTCAGCTGGGCCTTTAGCTCTGTGACCTGGGCCTGGGCCTGACACTGCTCTTGGCGGGCTGCCTCAACTTGAGCACGGAATTCCTCCACCTTTTGGCTCAGCTCTGCCTTCTCCTTTTGGGCCTGTTTGACTGAGGTGTGGGCGTTGTCCCGGGCTTCCTGAGCAGCCTGAAGTTGCTGTCGTAGGAGCTCCAGCTTGGCAGCCTTCTCTTTCTCCAAAGCCTCCAGCTGCTGGAGGGCCGAATCCCTCTCCCTTAAAGAGGCTTCCCGTTCTTCAGTAGCAGCAGCCAGCTGCTGGGTGTGGTCTCGCCTAGTTGCCTCCTGCTCCTGGGCCGCCTGCTCCAACTGCTGTTCCTTCTGCCTCAGGCTGCTGCTCAGCTGCTCCACCTGGTGGCGAAGGTCCTGGGAGGCCTGTTCTTGCTGCTGGAGGGTCTGTGCTAGTTGGGCCTGCTCCTTTTTGGCCTGCTGTTTCAGGGTAGCCAGTTCTTCATCCTGCTGCTGGAGTGTGGCATTAAGGGTGTTGAGTTCAGAGGTCAGTGTGGTCACTTGGGCAGCAAGTCGGGTCCCCTGAGCCTGGGAGGCCTGTTCCAGCTCCTCCTTGGCCTGTCTGAGGTTGTCCAGGGAGACCTGCAGCTGGGCAATCAGGCCAGCCAGCTGCTGCTTTTCTTCTTCATAGTGGCTCCGCTCAGCAAGCAGCTTGGCTTCCTGCTGGTCCCGTTCAGTCTCCATTGCCTCCACCTTGGCTCGGAGCTGGGTATTGTCTGCAGCAAGAGTGGCTGCCTCTTGCTTCAGGGTTTCGAGCTGGTGAGACAGAGACAAAAGGGAATCAGCATGACTCTTGGTCACCACGGACCCTCTGGAAGTGAGGAGGGTCAGGAAACACGCCAAACAGGTCCACGCCAGCCCTGCACACCGGCTGCTCCACCACTCCTGTCATCCCTACCTGCAAGACGTCACCCAGCACCTCGCCCTTCTCCCGGGTTGGGTTCTCCTGCAGCCGAGCCAAATGTTCTTCCAGTTGTGAAAGTTTCCCCTGAAGGATTTCATTTTTCTCTTCAAGGCATTTCTGAGAATAAACAAGAACCCCATGTGAACAGATACGGAACAGGCCCTCAAGAACATCAACAAAGCATGGAGACCTTTGCCCACTAGGAAAAACCTCTCAGAAACCATGGCCTGGGGACCATGAGGAACCTGACTTTTTAACCCTAGTTCCAGGGCTGATTTGAGTCAGGTGCACTGCTTCTCCAAGTCTGCTCAGTTTACTTTAAATTTTCTACTGTATGACATTAAAAATACAGGCAACAACAAATGCTGGAAAGGATGTGGAGAAAAAGGAACTCTTCTACACTGCTGGTGGGAATGTGAACTGGTCCAACCACTATGGAAAGCTGTATGGCGATTCCTCAAACTGCTCAACATGGAGCTCCCATACGACCCAGCAATCCCACTTTTGGGAATTTACCCAAAGGACACAAAAACACT